>JAJOZX010008425.1:0-167500 GCA_023014485.1 Bathynomus jamesi | reverse complement strand
AATAATTGTTAAAACAAAAAGGAATAATATATATATATATATAATTTTTTTTTTTTTTTCTCTATAATTTTATCAATTTCGGAAAACGAGCATTTATAGCGGGAAGGTTCCATGTTGATCGTAGTACAAGCAAGTGTGTGGCTATGGCTTACGTATATCTCCCCTTACGGCCCAATTTGAAATAAGACATGCTAAAACATTTAAGAAAAGGCCAAACGAGGCTATGAAGGAGATATAACGGAGATGATGGGAGATATGAAATCTTAATATTCTATTACGGCGCTTTAAACCTCGGTTTTAAGTTCATTTCTTTCAAAACCTTTTACACAATAAAATTTTTGGCTTTGGGTAACGTTATAGTATCTCTCAGAATTACGCGAATCTTTAATTAAAAAAGATAAAAAGCTTTATTGTTAAGTATTATCAGGGAAAAAATCTTTATATCCCGACTTGGAGAGAAAAAGCGTCCCGTCGGCGGCCATTTTGATTTTATTGCGGTGTTGTATTCTCAGACATTTTAGTATCGCATAAAAATCGTTCCCTAATTTATTTAAACTGATAAACTTATCAAATTTCGTGTATAGGTATAAAATAATATCTCACAGAGCCAGTTTTACATTTTTTAAAATTAATTTTTATTATGAAATCATGAAATAAATTTGCGAGACAAAAAAAATAACAGTCAAATTTCAGGAAATAATTGGATTTCAGTCGATCTGGGCGCAGATAAAAACACAAATTTTCCAGTTCGGGCTAACGCATAGAAGACTAATGGAGAAACCAACCAATCACAAGTGCTTAAATATGTGAAATTCAGATATCACATTTTTTAGATCCTAAGAGATATACGAGTCAACCCTTAACGATGAATGCCTCTATAGGATGCTAAACCACTGTAGTAAATGGCCGGGGACGAGCCCACGAGGGTAACTTGAGCAACCCACGGTCAATTTCACCATGGGGTGCACGCCACCTAGTGTCACCGAGTGTTATAAAGTTAACTTCATCTGATAGAGTCGTTGTGACAAACATTTCAATATTTGGGGAATTTCCTTCGGAAGAAAGAAGAATGTGCAGTTTTATATATATATATATATATATATATATTATATATATATATAATATATATATATATATAACTTTTCCTTTGAACCTTTCACGCTTCGTGTGATAATTCCTCATTTCAGAGATCAGGCTTGTTGCCCGCCCTCTTGAGGCAGCCTGGTGAATTAGAGAGTTGGTTTCTTGAGCTTTCCATTTGACATACCCAGGTACACCCGGCTCACCTGGTATTGTCCTTAGCCAGGTGTCTAGTCTCCTTCTGAAGGCGACATCATTTACGTTCCGAAGTTACTCGGGCAGTTGATTGAATAGTCTTGGTCCGCTGACAATAAAGTTATTTTCTTTAAAGGTTGCGGATGTTCCCTGTCTAGCCTTTAGTTTGGAAACACGACACATTTTCCTTTCCTATTTCCTACTGTTGTTTGAAGGAATTATTAGGTTCAGATTGAAATCAGGAACTTGGTTCTCTATTATTTACCATATGTAAATAATAGTGATGTACTTCTCTCTCTTCTTCTTTTCAGAGAATATAAATTTAATTCGCATAACCTTTCCCAGTAATTTATTTCTTTGCATCCGTTGATCTTGATTGTGAAGTTTCTAGAAGTGAATCCCTTCTAATTAAATGATGTCTTCTTTGTTTATATATATGGGGATGTAAAGACTAAGCAATACGCCAGCCTGGGTGTGATCAGTACTTTCAACAGGGGAATCATTATGTTTTTCTGTCCTTTCTTTTAAAGGTTCTCAGTTATCTGTCCAGTTATTCTTTTTGCTTTGTTTAGTGCTATCTTATTTTTTGCTTCAAATTTCTCGTCATCAGCCATTATACTTCCTGAATCTTTTGTTTTAGAGTTTCTCAGAATTTCCTATGAATTTAGGGCATGGTACCTTTCAACCTTTCAACTTTTCATATGTTCCGTGCGATGATTCCACATTTCACGAAAGTCAAGCTTGTCGCCCCTCCTCTCGAGTTGGCCTGGTGAAGTAGAGAATTGGTTTCTTGCGCTCTCCACCTCACATAGCCAGGTCCGCCTGACTCATCTGGGATTGTTCTGAGCCAGGCGTCTAATATTCTTTCGAAGATGTCTACCACAACACCACTCGTGGTCCTTAGTTAAACAATCTTGATCCTCTCACAACAAAACTATTTTCCTTCAGGGTTGAGGATGCTTCCTGTCAAGACTTTAATTTGGGAACGCGAAACAGTCTTCCTTTTCTACTTTCCACTGTTGTTTAGGGGGTTATAGGGTTCAGATTAAGATTAGGGGCTAGTTTCTCCATTATTCTCCAGGTGTAACTAATGGTGTATCACTCTCTCCTTCTTTCCAGTGAATAAAGGTTTAATTCATGGATTTAATGGATTTTAGTTCTTCACTTTCTATATCTTAGAAGTTGAAAATTTTCGGTGTTAAATTTCATATTGTTGCCTTCTAACTACCTGTAAATTCTGTTCGTGTCCGTTTGTCGAGCTTCTATATTATCTGGGTTTCTTATTTTTCTAATAATTATGGTGTCATCAGCAAAAGATGTTACTGCGCTATCACTGTTAACGTCATCGTCTATATTGATTATGAATAGTAATGAAACTAATACACTTTCTTGTGATACTACTCCCGAGTCTGATATTATATATACATATATATATATATATATATATATATATATATATATATATATCAGGGCTGTGGAGTCGGAGTCGAGTTTGTGGAGTCGGAAGCAATTTTGTTGGTGCTGGAGTCGGAGTCGGAGTCGGTAAAAATGTACCGACTCCGACTCCGACCTCAATATAATTTTAATAAAATATGTTTTGTGTGTGATATCACTCGGCAGCTATGGTGGTTAAACCACTTAAATATAAACACAATGTTTTCCATTTCAGACACTAATGCCATTAATTCATTTTTTCTTTTCAGATACTATTTTTTATTTTTAATGCTTTTAATTTCGAGTTCTTTCTAAATTTCATAAGTTTTTAACTTCAAGTCTAAAACCCTTTCACAATGGCAAAGACACTTCCAACAAAGTCTGGCAGTTTTTTAATATTTTACAATAACCACAGATGGGAAACATGTCGTGTGTCAGTGTATGATAGAAGATGATGATGATGAAAAATTATGTGCGCAAAAATCAGTAGTTTTACTGGCTCTGATAAAAATGCACCAACCAGAGCATCAAATTTGAAAGACATTTGCAGTGTTTCCATCCCAAAATTTTAGAAGTTGTCATTGAGAAAGATAGTAATAAAAACCTTCCACTACTTCAAAGTAACAAAAGATCAGAAATCTACTGAACGACAAGCACCACTTACAAGATCTTACTACAGACAAAGTTACCGTACAATGACCACAATGATGATGCTTCACGTGGTGGTGATGAAATGCCTCTTGTGTAATTATCATCAATAGCAGATTAGAATTAATATACCTTCGAGTCGGAGTCGGAGTCGGGATAGACAAAAAATTGAGGAGTCGGAGTCGGAGTCGGTTTTTTATATGTGCGACCCACCAGCCCTGATATATTATATATATATATATATATTATAACCTTGTAACCTCGTAGCAGTTCCGTGCGTTAGTCTCTCTTTACACGAAGGTCAAGCTGGTGGCCTCACACTCTAGGCCTGGCTTGGTGGAGGAGCGCGTTGCTCTCTTGCGCTTTCCACCACTCATAGCCAGGTACAGCCGGTTCATCTGGTACCGTCCTAAGCCAGACATCTAGCCTTCTTTCGAAGACTTCAACTTTGACCCCTGTGACGTTCCTGAGGTCCTTTGGAGGCTGATTAAAAGGTCTTGGCCCCCTGATAATCACGCTGTTTTCCCTCAGAGTTGAGGTCCCTTCTCGGGCTTTGTTAAGGAGGTATATATCTATTATATATATATATATCTATAGATATATATATATATATATATATATATATATATATATATATTAATGTAAAGAAGCGTATACCCAGGTAATTACTTTCAGTATTTACCTTTCTCCCGGATCCAAAGTTGTTCTCGACCACTTTTTATTCCTGTTATTTATTCCTGTTTCTTATTCCCGCCTCGAGGGCCAAACTAATCCCTCATTTCACTCTCATTCCTCTTATTCGGCCATTTTAATTCCTCGAATCTCTTTTCCCCCATTTTTCATAAAGATTTATCCAGTGCCAAGTCGTCTCAGCTAGAGAGGAAAAGCGCGGTTTCAATGTGGCACCCAGATGCCAAGCAGTGCCATTATTAACAAGGGCGTTCGAAGGAAGGGGGTTCAAATACCTCCAAATTCAACGAAATGGGGGAAGAGAAATAAGTGAGAAATTTTTTACTGTCAACTTAGCTATAAACTATGCCCTCAAACTGTCATCAGCTAATATATATATATATAATATATATATATATATATATATATATATATATATATATATATATATATATATATTATATAATACGATAATTACTTTGCTGGGTAAATCATGAAACAAAGCCGTTGTTTAGCTGTTTACTTAGATTTTTACATTTTTTCGTTGGCTTGCTTTTTTAACGCGTTAGTTGTTTACTGGTTGATTTATTGAGTTTTAATGAAAGGTGTATATATATATATATATATATATATATATATATATATATATGAAATTATTTCACGAAAGTACACGTGAATAATATTTATGATGAATAAAACCACGAAGGAAAGGAAACACAGAATGGTGCTCAAGCGCTTTCGTCTAGACATCCTCAGGAACACTCAGTGTTCCTGAGGATGTCATTAGACGAAAGCGCTTGAGCACCATTCTGTGTTTTCCTTTCCTTCGTGGTTTTATTCATCATAATATATATATATACCTACAGAATCTCCCGATCAACAGCGAAGTGTCTTAACTACAGAATACTCTGGGTACCCATTTATCTACCAACCTTTTTTTTCTTTGTATGGAAGGGCGAATAGCTGGGTAAGCTGAGCATCGCCTGCCATCGACGATGGATTCGTCGTAGTCAATGATCCTAATACTGCATAGTGCATATATCACTAACCATTATATATTACTAAGCTAATATTTTTAAATAAATACAGGCCTATATGTACGGAATTAAACACGTGAAATGAATGAATGATGTAAACCCACAAGGAAAAGGAAAAATGATTCCAAGGCCTTTCGTGTATTCAGAAGTACACCTCGTCATTCCCTGACGAGGTGTACTTCTGAATACATGAAAGAGCTTGAAATCATTTTTCCTTTTCCTTGTGAGTTTACATCATATTTTTCTTCACAACAAACGTGGAAATCAATCATGAATTTGTGTGTATTTAATATACTCTGTATGCATACGAGGATTGGCTGGTATAGAAGAAAAGAGTTGTTCTCCAATCTCGCTTTATGGTACCGTATAACTTAATATGAAATTTGCCTCTAAACTCGAATTATTTCTTAAAATTAAGTTGTTGTTATTGGCACTGCAAAGTGCCATTATTATTATTATATTGTATACGATAGTTATTACTGGCAGAGAAATTCATTTCAGATTCCACTTTAGAAAGAGAGAGAGAGAGAGAGAGAGAGAGAGAGAGAGAGAGAGGATGTAAACTAGAAACATGAATAAGAAAAAAAAAATTAGCACTCAATTAAAATGTCAAGAAAAAGTAATAAATTTTTTGTAATGTTTACAGAAATTAAATTAATAAGAATTAAAATGTTTAATGTATGTGATCACACACACACACACACACACACACACACACCACACTTGCCTCATTCTAGTAATAATAATAATGTTTAGCGGTTGTTTAATTCTGTTCGTAATGGTAAAGGTCACGCGACGGAGGGGACCTACAACTTTACGTGAGATCCGAACCATCCTATAAGTCTCCACATCATCTAAATGCGGAGGACGATCACCCATCCAACTCCCGCGTATACAGAACGTCAGTAATCCAACGGGAAGCGGTGTTTCAACGTGGTCATGGCGCAACCCCGCGTATAGTTCTGATGAGAGGTACAAAAACAGCTTGCGCGTGTAAAGGTCACGTCATTTATGAGGATCTCCAACATGACTGAAGGCTCGAGTCTGTAAAAGACACGACCAATTGAAACAGTGAGAAAACAAATTTTTGCTCATACTAGTTGTAAAGATGTTCAGAATAGCGTGAAGGACAGTAGTATATCTATTGAACCTTTAAAATTTGTTAATATTCTTTTCCCACATATCTTTAGAATGCATATTAAATATATGTCACAAGTTTTACGCAAAATGATAAGCAAATATACATACTGTATATATTAACAAAACTCTCGTTTCCCAAGGGATAAGGGTAAGAAGGTAGAAATAACCCGGATGAATTAAGCAAACACCTATTATAAATTAATTATGTTCATGTAAACATTATTTTCAGTAAATTCAGACGGATTAACGACACCTGATCGACAAGACCAAATAATCGACAAGTTGTTGTTGGTTAGCTTAAGTTAGGTTATTTTGGGTTGGGTTAGTTTGGTTAGGTTAGGTTACGCTAGGTAGGTTAGCTTTTTAGTGTCGATTGTTTGGTCTTGTCGACAAATTCGACAATTCGATATATATATATATATATATATATATATATATATATATATATATATTCTCCTTCCTGAGCGTCATAAACTTCTGTAAATATTTTTGTAAAGAATAATGACATAGCATTAATAGTTAATACAAGACAGTTATTCATCATATAATCATGAAAATAATTCTAACGTCTTGGCTCTCTTATACACAATCGCCATCTTTAGATCTGTTTAATAGTGTGTCAAAAATGTTCAGAAACTCTATTATGACGACTCAACAGAGCCAATTTAGGAACATTCATTGAGTTATAAAAATAGACATAATTATTATTATTATTATACATACAAACACTGACAACGTAAATCTGTCAAGTGAGTCCGTATAAATCTAAAATGATTTCCTTTAATTACTAATAAATGTTTGTACCCGTACCACAAACGTTTGTTACAGACACTTTACAGAGAAGCAAGAACCAACGTAGATTGCATACATCCTACTAAATACACACACACAGATACGCACATTAATGAGGTAAGCAGAACTATGATGAAAGGAAAACAAAGCAGAAAATAGCAGTTGATACGTGCATGTAATAAATACATACGCAGGAAAGTACTATAGTACGTCTGTTGGTAAATTTTTAATTTTAGGTTTTTTTTCGTTTGAAACTCCTTATCTTTAAAGGAATTTAAATTTGGGTATTAAAGTCTAAACGCAGTTCTATCACTCATTAAATGAAGAATTATTATAGACAATGGTTTAAGTTTTCGCTGCTCAACAGTGACGTTATCTAGAAATAGCGAAAATAGCGTTTTCACAGATTCATAAACAGTGACTTTCTTTTTTCGGCTCCTGCGAGGATGAGAATATTATGGTCTTCTGAGAAACATTTCGGCGAGAACTTTCGTTGTTCAAATTAGTTTTCCATGATTTAACAATCTGAATATCGTACCTCTCTTTACGTTTGCAGCGTTTAAAACAACCTCATTTTATATTTAATGTTCGTGGTTTGCTTGCTTATATATATATATATATATATATATATAGAGAGAGAGAGAGAGAGAGAGAGAGTTACTTTTTTTTACGGAATAAAATATTGTACGTGTCATGGTTGTATACATGATCGTATAGAAATGCGACTGATTGAGTAATAATAAAAATAATTAAATAATTAAATAACTAAAACTGTAAATTGAAAACCAATTCAATATATTATCAATATATTTTTAATCATATTAACTTTCAATAGCCTATGAAATAAGTAAATTTTTATGGCCAAAAAAGCTCATGCGTGTATATGTATATACAAAAACACCCATCCAATACTTCATATTATATATACGATGTCGGATATAGAACATAGGATGTCCCCGCAAAAAGTTCCTATTTTTATTTGCCCGTTATTTATAAGTTAGTACAGTAGATGTAGATTTTATTATTGGAGTTCATTGTTCAGATAGGTAACAGACTGGGGTTTTCATTGGGCATATACCTATACATTTCTAATCTTTCATTACTTAATAACTAATAAATATTATATATTAAAACCGTTCTTTCACAATTTCATATTTTAAAAGCAATAACTTCTCCTAATTTCGCAGAAATTAGGAAAAGACGATACCGCTACCAATAGACTATATATTGCCTAGTAAGGCCATAGAAAGCCTGAGGCTTACTAGGCTATGTCTTTAGGGAAAACCAAGTCTTTAGTCTTCAGCACGATGGAGCACCTCCACACATTGCTCGTGAAACTAGCAACTTTTTTAAGGATGCGGATATTTAGTTAATCTATCACTATAATATAGAATTATGAATATATGACATAATTTTTCAAATTTCGTGATATTACTATTATGGCAGGCAATGCGTAAGAATTAAAATTAATATTAATGTTTTCATTATGATAAAAATAATAACTTTCTCAAGAGTTTCAGCCACAGAAAATTCAATGAAACAAGTTTCATTCAATCTTCTGTGTTACCACCTATTTATATCTTGAGGTTTATATATTTGTTTGCTCATTAATAATAATTAATTAATACTTTACGTGAAATGTGCATGAATGGGCCTTACAAGCTACTTTATAAGCTAATTTAATTGTAAATTGCATAATTTATTAGAGATAATATCCGCATAACATCCGCAGTCAGAAGTGAGGATGTTAAAAATGATGCGGATATCCGGTCCACCACTAATATATATATATATATATATATGAAGAGTTCATTTCCAAAACGTGATATATATCCATTTTTTAGATTGCGAAAAACAACACTTTATGTATTGTCTATACGGCGTTTTGAAAAAAATTGAAAAACTCAGTAGCTAAAATAACTGGTCAACAAAGATTTTTCATCAGAGTAAAATTTGTGTTGGCTGGATAGCATTTTTCACGCTGATTCCAAAACTGCATTCAGATTTTTTCTAGCACGTATAGTTTTCAAGATGAAGGCATATATATAAAAACACAGATTTAACCATTTAAATAGGCAAAATACTACTATTTCAACATTTGATTGTGTTTTTTTATTGTGTTTTTTTAGTTCATCTTATTTATTTCAATTATCTTAATTATACATCTTATGTATTTCAGGTGTGAGCTTTTACGTCTAGCAGCATTGTGATTCAGGCACAACACGCCGTGCTTTGTGTGTCAAAAGATCAGTCCAGTCCAGGAACTTGTTGTGTCAAGTTGGTGTACATTTTTTTTGAATTTATAGTTTGCTCAGGTCAGTCAACATGCCTCGACAATGTAAGAATGACCCCGACAAGTTCTGTTTCGTATGCGGCCAGTTGACAACTAAAACACAGCGACGAAGTATTACAACCGACATTAAGAAATATACAAGCTATACTTTGGTTGCCATCTAGGTGACCAAGATAAACCATGGGCGCCACATCAAATCTGTTCTGGCTGTTCAAATGGATTACGTGATTGGCTTAACAAAAAGAAAGCTTCAATGCCATTTGCCATACCCATGATATGGAGGGAGCCGAGAGATCATCATGAAGACTGTTATTTTTTGTAGTGTGAACTTAATGGGGTTTTCTGCCAAGAACAAACACCAGATTGTATATCCAAACTTGGATTCAGCACGTAGACCAGTAAAACATGATGAAACATTGCCCATTCCAATTCCCCCAAGTGATAGGCTAGATTCTATCATAGATGACATGGAAAGTGATGAAGGTGCAACTGGCGTTTCCGGACCATCTACAGAACCAGAGTACACTTTTGAAGGTAGACATTTAGAGCCTAAAAAGTTAACCCAAGGACAGTTGAATGATCTTGTTAGAGACTTATCGCTGTCTAAAGAGAAATCAGAGCTTCTCGCCTCAAGACTAAAGGAGAACAATTTACTTGAGAACAATGTTCGTATTAGTTACTACCGAAAGCGGAATTTTGAATTAACAGCATTCTTTCAGTAGACGGTCCTCTCTGTTATTGCCATGACATCAATGGACTATTTACAGCCATATCTCAGACGTATGTGGCATCTGAGTGGCGCCTCTTTATTGATTCGTCGCAGAGAAGCCTGAAAGCAGTTTTTTGCATAATGGTAATATAATGCCATCCATCCCATTGCCCATTCCGTCCATCTAAAAGAGACATATGACAATATGGATATACTACTTAAGGCAATCAAATACGACAGTCATCAATGGAATGTTTGTGGGGATCTAAAAGTTATAGGAATGCTTATGGGTATGCAGTCAGGATTCACAATGGATATGTGAAAACTTTCTTGGAAGCAACAAGTCACCTGCGTATAAGGATGGAGTCAAGAACCTCCTTGATGCCTTCAAAGAAATGGAGTGTCGAATGTCGTTAAATATTCACTTCCTGCATTCCCACTTAGATTTCTTTCCTGAAAACCTTGGTGCAGTGAGTGACGAGCAAGGAGAGCGCTTCCATCAAGATATTCAGATGATGGAGAAGCGCTACCAAGGATATTGGAATGAAAGCATGATGGCGGACCATTGTTGGATGCTGTATCGTGACAATCCAGGCCAAATTTACAAAAGGAAATCACACTCACAGCGCTTTTAATAAAATAATGTATATATTCTTTATTTAAGTACATTGAATAAGGTATATGATGCATTTGTTGTTTAGCATTCCTAAGTGTGATCTATACATCCATAAATTTTCTTATAGCAATATCAAAACTTAAAAATATCAAAACCAGTGTATCTATATAACTCTACGTGCTAGAAAAAAATAAAACCAGATTCGGAATCAGCGCAAAAAATGCATTAAGAAAAGTGTGATCATGTTTGTGATGAGAAAAAAAGTTTCATTTTGTTGGCCAGTGTAATAGGAGAAATAGCATTTTGCTAAAAAATCGATACCTTATGTGACAAATACATTATATCAACCACCATTTGGTAACGATAACTCGAAAGTTGCTGATCTGGCGTTTATCGCGTTTTGGAACTAAACTATATATATATATATATATATATAATATATTATATATATATATATATATACACACACTCGTGTGTGTGTGTTACAATAAGATTGTCAAACAAGTGATCCCACGAAATCCTTCAAATTTTGAAAATTTCGCGTAATTACTGTTTCATTCGGGGTCTTCAGGAAGTTACTGGTTAGGTTAGGTTAGGCTTAATCTAACCTAACCTAAATTTCATAAAATTCTTAAGTATTTCAGTAACTTCCTGAAGTCCCTGAGTGAAACAGTTATTTCAGAAATTACTGAAAATTTCAAGGATTTCATGAAATCATCAGTTTCACAATCGTACTGTAACATCTACACTACAGTAATATATATATATATATATATATATATATATATATATTATATATATATATATATATATATATATATATTAGAAACTCATTTTGGTTATGGGAGCAAAGTAGAAGAGCGCGGCAAAACTGAGCCTATTTGGTGAAGTCTCACGTGGCATTCCGACTGTTTGTAAGAGCTTACCAATATTATTTACGAGCAATCAAGATCCAAAAGATGCAATGAAAAGAGTTCCAGTCTTATTCCAGGGCGAAGAGAGAATATATGTTCTCACCTCGTAAAGATTCCTGGAAGAACTGAAACGGCTCTCAGACATCAATTCTTGAAGTCGTAGAACGAGCCTAGTTATATATGGGTGATTCATTGCAGTCCACTTCGCTCGAATTGGCAATTAAGATTTTGAGTTTAATTCAAATTTAATTCTTTATTTTACAACTTTATTTTTGTGTGTTTTCACGGTTAAAATATAGTAGTGTTCATCGTGCGGTACCTGGGTACTTGTCGGTATGGTTTTGTTTACGTGTATGGCTTTTTTTCGCACGTATGCAAGGGATCAAATTGGAGGTACAGTTGCCCGCATATGTAATGTTCCTCGCCTCACGGGCGACTCCGTACATGTGGCAATGCCGCAGTGATGGTCAAGGTACCCTAACTAGAGGAAGGTGGGGTGGAGGGGGAACAACCGAGTTCAACCACATATAACACAGACATATATATCTACAATTGAATGTGCACTCATTGACATACAGGTAATTATATTGTAATGTCTGTGTTCATAAGGATAAACAATTAATATGATCGTATACAGCGTTGAACTCCATGTAGTTTACTAGTCGTATACTGTAATAAGGTTCCATTATGATTACTGCAAGTCTATATGAACAGCTACCACAATACAACTTTTTATATACTCGTGAATTTGAACCAAAAATAGACATTACGTAACCAATTACAATTACATTACAATAGTTTATAATATTTAGAGATTAGCTAGTCGAGAAAATGTAAATTTATGGACAACTTAACTTATTATGCTTTGCCATTTTTGTGAATGTAAAATATTTTTATATACTTACACTTTGAAATGAGTATAAATTATCATAGTGTTTTTTGGTGCTCAATTTTCTGTAAATCTAGATTTTGTTTTGTAATGAAAATTTTAAAATTTCAAATAATCAGTAAGAGAATCGGCTACATTTGGCCGATGCCAATGCCCCAAAAATGAACGATTCTGCCAATACCGATGAATCAGTACACCACTAGTTTTTATTGATTTTGCTGAATTTGAGGGCCAGATTCTTTACTAATAAATATACTATTCAATTTGATGTAATAACATGTTTTATAGATTTAATGACCCACATGTTGTTTATACTCTCGTGTAATCGCAAGTTTCTTTAAAAATATCATCTTATTTGTTGAACTTTGATACAAAAAATGTCTCGTCTTCTAATTTTTTTACAGATAAGATAGTATAATGGCTCCAAATAAAAAAATTTCATACAAGAATAGGTTGAAAATTATTATTGTTCTCCATAAAGAATGCAACACTCAAAGACAAATAGCTGATAAAGCTAGAGTAGCATTGTCTACTGTTTCCAAACCACTTTCTCACCACTCACAAACTGGAGATATGAAGAACAAACCAGGTTGAGGATGGAAGCGAAAAACATCTAAAAAGGATGATGAGTATATGATAATGATGAGCAAGCGTAATAGAAAGAAGACTGGTGGGTGGGCAGGGCCGTTTCCTGGCATAAGCAGACTAAGCGGCCGCTTAGGGCCCCACTGCTACTACGGGGCCCCTAGACAGGCTCCCAAGTCATAGCTCAGTGGGTAACAATAGGAATATAGCTGAAGTTATTATTAATATTATAGTTATTATTATTATTATTATCCTTATTATTATTATTATTATTATTATTATTATTATCGTATTAATTAAAGGTTTTGTATGAGACAAATGTGAAAAAACGGAGACAAACGAAACGTTTTGGTCGTTATGTGTAAATAACTATTGAGATATCTTATTTCTATATTATTTACTTTATTCGTACTATATGCTTATACAGGGTGTCCGAGAATTATCTGTACAATTTTTGGCTGTTATTAAAAGTCAACCATGAAGTGTAGAAATTCCAGTGTTGTCCCATTTTACAGAGAATTTCATTAAGTTTTTTCTGATACAAAGTTTTGACAAGTTTTTTAGAAATTCCAGTGTCCGAACATTATCTGTACAATTTCATCTTTTAATAAAATTCTTGATAACACACGTAAAATTCTTAAACAAGATTATTTAGAATCTGTATTTTCAAAAGTTTCTTTTATTAAAGTAACGTTGTTACAAACATTCGATATGTGCACCATTAGTGATTCGCAAAACATCCAATCGATACTCCAAATGTTGCCATGTACGCTGCAGCATATCCACATCAATTCGCTCAATAGCAGCTGTGATTCTTGCTTTTAAATCATCAATGTCTGTCACCCGCGTACATTTCTAAAAAACTTGTCAAAACGTGGTATCAGAAAAAAACTTAATGAGATTCTCTGTAAAATGGGACAACACTGGAATTTCTACACTTCATGGTTGACTTTTAATAAAGCCAAAAATTGTACAGATAATCCTCGGACACCCTGTACTTTCCTAAATGCTTAATTTTTCTAGTATTGTAAAACATTATTATTATCATCATTATTATCATCATTATTATTTAGCAGATTAGTTGTGGTTAACTAGATGTGACTTCGTGCATCTTGGAAAATGAAACATTATCATCCATCAGGAGCTGAAAAACGGAAAAAGAAGAAAATAGAGGAGGAGAAGCTTTCAGTAGCACAGGTAAGATGTGCAACTTGTATATTCTTATGATTACAGTTCAGTCAACTAGGGTAGGTAGACCATCAAGCTAGACAAGTGCTCAGGAATCGTGTAGAGTAAGCTAGTCTCTGTAATATTTATAATATTTCGAAATGTGAAATTTAATGGATCACATCACCTCAAATTCTGTTCACACAGATCAATTATCAAACAAGATAAGAAAGAGTATTTTAGCAAAATCTAACAGAATATGTAATGTTATATTCTTCTCAGGAGCACTACTGAAATATTTGGAAAAGCCATCTTCAGCAAAGCCTGATGAGCATCATGAGCCAACAGCAGGACCATCCTCTAAACCTCAAACACCAGTAAAAGTAGAGCCTGATCAACCAACAAGTGGCCCATCTTCTGTTCAGCTTCAAACACCACACACAGGCATTTCTACTGAGCAACAAGAACCAAAATCTGCTCCACCGCTTGATCCGTATGACTGGCCAGTTGTCCTGTCAGATGCCTTGAAGACAGATCTGGTGTCTCGAGGACCATTTCAAATTAGTCCAGATTTCACATTCCCTAAAAGCGAGGACGGTAGAAGCTTTCATCACCATTACATGTACAGTGCTTACAAGAAGTCTCACGCTTCTGTCTCGTCCCAAGCTAGTCTGTTAGGTATAAAATGGGCGGTCCTTATGGCAGCGGAGGTGTGTTCGGATTGGTGCACATAACTGCTCTAACACAATCAATGACGTCCATTATTACGTCACTTCTGCTACATTTTAGTGTTTAAAATACAAATGATTAAGAAGCAGAATGGAGCAAGTTTCGGGATGTTGGGATGGTTATGGAGCAATCCTAGTCATCATAATATTAGCTGGGCATTACATTATACCGTCTCAATATATACTGTAGACTATAGCGAACGACTAATTCGGCAAATATCCCAAATCATGGCATGATACCTGTTATTTTGACGCAGGTCTAAATTATTTGCTCAAATGCAATTATTGATATAAGTAATTGTTGGGAATTATTGTCAATATTGTTGTTTGTGATATATATCCTACGTGAAGAATCTAATGACCAAATTCCTCAGTGAACCTCTCACGCGCTCGCATTTCGAGGAAGTCACGGTCGTCTCACTAATAGATAGTTTATCCATTGTTTTAAGTGGTAACCTATTAAACGAACTATGTTAAACCTATTCCATCTTATGAAAGTCATTAGTCTAAAGCAAGACTGGTGGGCCGTGAATCAGAGAAATTTGCATTTGATTTGTTCATCGTAATTATTACGTAATATAGTATACTGTATATAGTAGTATATAAGAGTTTATTGGTAGCATATCATATGACAATTCCCATAAACATGTGATGACCTCGATGTTGCCAGTTTTTTTTTTTCCTGAAACTATTACCTTCTCATAGTTTGTTTTAACAATGCATATTATCATCTCCACGAGCGTAGACATTGCAAGAAAAGATTCTAACTAAGGATAAGTAAAGTTTTCATGGTCACAATATATACTTTTATAGATGTCAAACATAAAAAATATAATAAAATTCTATATTAACATAAATATATATTCGATACACATTTACGTCATGGCTTTAACATCAGTATTTCTATTTCGTATAGCTTCCTCCAGCATCAATAATTTCTTGCAATCGTTGCGGCATAGAAGAGGCCAGATTGTAGGGAATGTTTGGTGTTCGGCGTAAGCTCTCCCAACTATTTCTCGTGTGATCTAAAAGTGCTTCAAATGTTCTTTCATTGCGTTGCTCCCATTCGTTAATCATTATTGCCCAAAGGTTTTCAATCTGATTCAAATCAGGAGAACGTGGTGGCAGAATTAGATTAATAATCTCTGGGTGATCTTCGTACCACGCTCTCACAACGTTACTCCTATGAATGGGACTGTTATCTTCCATTAAATAAAATGGTTCCGGTGCTGGAACAAGATACGCACGAACACTGGGTAGCAGCACCTCTTCCAGTATCTGGCAATATTGCTGTCCAGTAAAGCGTCCATCTACTTGAGTCAATTCTCCGACACCATAGCCAGACATCCAGCCCCACACACCGAGATTGATGTGACCACTACGTTTGCTCGGGAAAACATTTCCTTCTTCATAGCGTTTTCCGCGCTGCCTCCAACAATGCAGGGAACCATGACTATCTGTTAAAATGTTTTTTCGTCATAGTACACGACTTTTCTCCAGAATTCTTCCTCCTGCGGCAAGTATTGCAAGGCAAATCCCATCCGCGCCTCTTTATGCTCAATCGTCAATGCAGATTTTATAGCTGGACAGCGAGAAAATACCCTGCCTCGTGAAGTCTGTTGTTCACTGTATTTGCGCTAAACGAAAGTTCAGGTGTCTGTAAATATGCGTCGCTGGAACAAACGGATGCTCTCTGGCATGATTAACAATCGCAGCATCTTCCTCTTGAGATGTTGAACGCGGAGGACCAGACCTCGGCAAAGTAGCGATTGAGTTTTCTGCTTCATACCGATGAATCCACCGTTCCACAGTGCTTCGATGAACGTCTAGTCGTCTTGATATATCTCTTATTGGCACACCATACTCATGCAATGTCACCATTGCTCCCCGCATTGCCTGGGTCGTCTCGTGGTGCACAGACGGCCTTTCCATCTTTGGGCTTATGTGAAGCGTGCTGGGACGATAAAGGAAATGAGGATACCATGCACCCCTTCTGAAATTGATTTCGGTTGTGAAGGGTACCAACCCTTCGAATGGTAATAATAATCAGTCAATTTCCTATTTTGTTGAACATATGCATAAAAATTCGTCTTAAAAGCCAAGGATCAAAAGATTGTCAGCTATTGTTTATATCCCAACTGAATATAGTCACCCATCAACAGTATAATCATATTTTATTTCCATAACTACTCATGACTACTCTGTCATAGTAAATAACCTTATTATGACTTAGGTAGTAGTGATAATTCTGAGTGGCGGCCTCTAGCCACATACGTTAAACCTATCAGTGCGTCTAAGACCAGACTCTTCTGTTTCTGTCAATTCATTGTTAGTTTAAGGTATTTTGCTCTTTGTCTTTCTAGGTCTAGGGCATTAAAATAAATATTTGAGTTTGTGTTTAGCATTTCCTCCTCCCTTCGTAATTCCCCACCCAACCTCGTTTCCTTCGACATAGCAACGCTTACCTCCATCCTCATTCCACTTCCTTCATTAAACCTATTATCGCTTTTACTGTCCCTTCCTTCCATCCTTCAATGCCAGCGTTCTTAAACCTAGCACATAAATTATATAATATGGAATCTAACACCTTAGATCTCTACACATTCATGTTACTTGAAGAGCCTGTGTCTTAGGGGAATCTAAGTGTTGAGAGTGGGCTTGAGGGGTAGTCTATAGATTATTACAGATGACCTTGAACGCTCCAACTATTTAAAATGATTATTTATTACGCACATCATATGGCATAATACACACATGAATTTAAGTATCTCTTGCACTATAGGAATGAGATTGAATCCTACCAGAGTTAAAAAGTCGCAAAATATGATAGATTAGTTTGTATTAAGAGGTCACTAAGAGAAAAGGATTTGGAGTAGAGCGGAAGGCGAGGCAGAGAGTATATTTTCTCGAGTTTCGGTTATTATTAACGTTATATGGATACATTGCCATGCGGTGTGATCAGAAAGAGAGAGAGAGAGAGAGAGAGAGAGAGAGAGAGAGAGAGAGAGACACACACACACACACAGAGAGACACAGAGAGAGACAGAGAGCTTTTAAATCACACCTTTTAAATGGTTTGTGGGTAAGGGCTTCACGTATGTTATTTTAGTTCAGGGTAGTTTATGTGGAGGTGTTAACGTAACTTGCACTTGGGACTGTTAATTGTAAGACAACTACCAAAGCTGGGACTGAGACATGTTATCCCCTGCATACTCTATATATATCTATATACAGTATGTCTCTATATATAAATAGATAGAGTGATCAACACCATGATAATGTGAACGTCATTGATGGGGTTAGAGCAATTATGTGCACCAATCCGAACACACCTCCGCTGCCATAAGGACCGCCCATTTTATACCTAACAGACTAGCTTGGGACGAGACAGAGGCGCGAGACTTCTTGTAAGCACTGTACAGAACATTAATTAATGGGGAAAAAATAAAGCGAAGCTGGCTAATGTACTCTAGAAGGAATGATGCTCTTTATTGCTTCTGCTGCAAGGTGTTTTCAAGGAAGTCGTACAAACTAATTACGGATGGACTTTTAGACTGGATAAACGTTGGTTCGCTTCTGAAAGGCCATGAAAATAGTTCAGAACATGCAGATAACATGGCAATATGGAAGGATCTGGAACTGCGGCTAAAAACTGGGAGGACCATTGACCAAACTGAAATGTCATTAATGGAGGTAGAGCGAAGACGCTGGCGAGATGTTCTCACACGTCTTGTAAGTATAATCCAATCACCTGCAGAGAGAAACCTTGCTTTCAGGGGGTCTTCCTCTACATTGTACAATCGAGACAATGGCAACTTCTTGAAGGAGGTTGAGCTGCTTGCCAAATTTGATCCAGTGATGAAACAACACATCAGCAGAGTCGAAAGTGGCCAATATAGTCATTCAAGTTACCTAGGAAACATCATTCAAAATGAGCTCATTGGGTCCATTAGTGGGAAGATCTTGGATGCCATTGTTGCAGAAATAAAACGAGCTAAATATTACTCACTCATTTTAGACTGCACTCCAGACATAAGCCACCAAGAACAGATGTCGATTATTATCAGAACTGTTAAAATGGGTGAAGTACCAGAAATAAAAGAATACTTCTTGGCCTTTCTTGAGGCTTCTGAAAATACAGGCCTGGGTTTATCAGTTCTGATTTTGAAGAGACTAGATGAACTGAATATTCACTTTGATGACTGCAGAGGACAGTCATATGCAGTGGTGTAGTGCTAAATAAAGAAGTGGGGAACGCATTTTGAAAGTGTTACTCAGATGCGGGGGAGACAATGGCGAGCGCGGCGAGCCCATACAGCTGGGGGTCCGGGGGCACTGTAAGCCCCCCGGGAAATCTTTTGAAATCTGACCAATTTCAGGGATATTTTGAGGTCATATGCACTGGATATTAGGATATATTCCAAGGTTGAAGATGCAGTATTTCCAGTGTCATTAGATATACGACATCCAGTACGATCAATAAAAATAGCTAACAACTGGAATGATTAACTAAAAAAAGTTAACAACTGGTACGCCGTGGTGACTGTTTCATCAGATCTTTATAGGCTAGCATTGCCTCAGTCGAAGCTAAAAGAAATGAAACAGTTAATGATTCTTTCTCATATTTCTTCTAGGGGTGGGAATTAAAATTCATGACGTTAGAGATTTGTAAGTTCGGATTTATTTGAAATAGTGAGGGAACGCCGTTCCGTCTACCAAAAAAAGTAAGGGAACGCCGTTCCCACGCGTTCCCACAGCACTACACCACTGGTCATATGACAACGGAGCGAACATGAAGGGCAAGAACAAAGGTGTTCAGGCAAGGTTATTAGAAAAGAACTGTCGTGCACTCTATGTTCCATGTGGGGCTCACACGCTGAATCTTGTATTGGCTGATGCAGCTAAAGCTTCCACAGTTGCCATCAGCTTCTTTGGCAACGTACAAAAATTGTACAACCTTTTTGCAGCAGCTACACAGAGATGGACAATCCTAAAGAAGCACGTGAATATAACACTCAAGTCTTGGAGTGAAACCAGGTGGGAGAGCCGGCTTAAGAGCATTGAGGCTGTGCGATGCCAGAGCCACAACATCAGAGAGGCCCTGTTGGAAGTCAGAAACAATGCCACAGATGCCATAGCCAGGACTGAAGCACAAGCACTTGCAGAGGACTCATTACGGATGAAAATGTCCAACAGATTCGATTTCTGGTACGAGAAACTGTTTCTCCATTTTTAAACTTTTTGTGCCATTTGTAAACGTTAGCTACACTGAGAGCATCATTTCCAAAAGCTAGTTTAATCATTTCGTTCGTCTCCGGTGCAGATTTTCCAAGTTTGGCACAAAATTTAATGCACGCGCGTTGCTCCATTTCCGAGATTTAGACGTACTGCAAAAACACACCCTCCCTTTAAGCGCTCCAACCAACTACTGACTCATGGTAGCAGAATTTGCTTCAGACTGCAGACGCCAAAGGGCAGGAAGACTCACATAAGTAAACGGTTATTTCTTATTTGCATTCATTTGTCCGTAGCAATAAAATTATCGATACTTTTTGATCACGCCTCGTGTGTATATATATATATATATATATATATATATATATATATATATATATATATCGAAACCGGTAAAATTATTGAATGCCCGGTTAGGTTAATTGAATGCCCTGTTTGGTCAAGTGTACGCCCTTGACGATTGGTTAGGTTAAGTCGTGATATTTTCGTTAAAACTAACGAAAATATCACGACTTAACTAACCAATCGTCAAGGGCGTACAATTAACCTAACCGGCCATTCAATTAACCTAACTGGGCATTCAATTAATTTAATCGGGCATTCAGTTGACCCAACCGGCATTCAATTAAACTAACCTGGCATTCAGTTATAGGCTATGTGGTGTCGGCCTCCGAGGTCATATTATATATATATACCGAAACCTACGGTAAAATTATTGAATGCCCGGTTAGGTCAACGGTACGCCCATGACGATTGGTTAGGTTAAGTCGTGATATTTTCGTTAAAACTAACGAAAATATCACAACTTAACCTAACCAATCGTCAAATGCGTAAAATTAACTTACAGGGCATTCACTTAACCTAACCAGGCATCCAATTACTCTAATCGGGCATTCAGTTGACCTAACCTGGCATTCAATTAACCGGAGCAATCCAAGAATAAGCACCCCAAATCAATTTAGGGTGCTTTTTCTTGGATTGAGGTCGAACGAAGGTGCTTATTCTTGGATTGCTCTAAAATGGAGTTAACTGCTCTAAAATGGTTAATTGAATGCCCAGTTAGGTTAATTGTACGCCCTTGACGATTGGTTCGGTAACCTAACCTAACCAATATATAATATATATATGAGCAATCCAAGAATAAGCACCCCATAATAATGGTAGCACTTCAAACTGAAGTGTTACCATTATTGGTTGAAGATCCATTGCCAGTAATAAATTGGTGTAAGGGAAAAAAATCTTATTAAAAAAGTGATGCTGTGTGCTAAGTGCGATCAAGCAATGACCTGGACAAAGTTTTCGAGGAATGTTGATGTTAAAATTTTTTAATTTGGATTGAGGTCGAACTGGGGATGCTTTTTCTTGGAGTGGGGACTTTGGGGTGCTTATTCTTGGATTGCTCCTATTAACCGGGCATATATATATATATGTTATATATATATATAATATATATATATATATATATATATATATATATATATATATATATATATATATAGCGTTCAACTTCCACCCGGGCAATGCCGGGTCGCTCCGTCAGTTACTGTATAAGACTAGTAAACTACACGAGTTCAACGCTGTTCACGATCATATTAATTAGTAATCTTTATGAACACAGACATTACATTATAATAACCCGTATGTCAATGTTATATGTTGTTGGACTCGGTTATTCCCCCTCCACCCCACCTTCCCCCCGGTTAGGGTACCTTGACTATCACTGCGGCGTTGTCACATGTACGGAGTCGTCTGTGAGGCGAGGAACATTACATATGCGGGCAACTGTACATAAAAGATGAAGTATAGCTATGTATAAACTATATTATAAACTATATTTCTTCGCTCGTTATCGAAATTTATAAAAATGTATTATATAATTTTACTTATAATAATTTATTAATTTATAAAAAAGTAGAAGAGAAAATGAAGGTACAATTAGGAAATAAAATTTTCTTAGTCCCCATCATGAAGGCATATTTTATCTAAAATTAAATTACAATGCTGCCACATAACTCGAGAGCAGAAGCCCGAGGATATGTAATAAGGAAATTCTTTCCTTGGGGGAGGTCTGTATCTCATCGAGGGTCTCACGGAGGGAGTTTACGTGCCCCCCAAAGTATACACGATCGTCACCGAGGATTGGAAGTGGAGTTCTACGTACGAATGGTGGAGTTCGTTTCTTCCATAATGCTGATGTAGATTGTAGTTGGGCCTTGGCAACTTCTCTGGCGGGAACGTAGATAGGGTACTCGTGCGGATTACTGTAGGCTGACGATGAGGTCTGGTCATTCAGTCGTTGCTCTGAAATGAGACTGCGCCGGGTTTATGTCACGCCCTCATTGGAGTTTGGTTGTGGCTCTTTTTAGTATAGTGGGTCATGTCTACAAATGGGAGTTGTATTTCTGATTACTTCCCACTCAATGTTACTCCCGTTCCTATCCGTAGTCCGCAAACGAAAATGCGCAAAGTGAAAATTCACATTTGAAAAAAGTGCTTCTTGATTTGAGAAACAATGTCACTCCATTCCCATTCGTGGTAAAGGCACCAAATGGGATGGCTAATATTTCCTAACTTAACTTAATTTAACCTAACCTGGAACAAAGTGGGAAAAGTCCTGGACAAGAATAAGCATGGCATGAATTGGGAATAGACCGATTTGAAAATGCCCCCCTTGAAATTCTCACTCTCAGCTTTCCTACTCGGGCGCGGAATGAAATGGAAATGACATTGAATGGGATGATACCCATTTCCTCGTAAAATAAACCCATCATTTGGCTGCCCACAATGAGTTCAAATGGAGACAGTAGAGACAAACGTATACTGTACGTACATTTGCTGAGAGTGATTCTCAGTACCAGTTTTTGCCAGTCTTTGAATGCAATTGAACTTCAGCGGGTCAAGAACTGGGGTTCTGTATGAGGGATGAGCTGGGCACGGTCTGTCTTTGTTTGTACGCGAGATTTACCATAGAAAGATGAGAACTGATCCCATCCATCGCAGTAAAGGAAGCGGGACTTCAGAGTATGGACAAAATCTGTCTATCCGTCTACCTATCTATCGACATACGTACATAAATAGACGGACAGATACGAACCCATTAAAGGAATCATTAATCATAAACGTTAGTGCCGTATTAATTATAATCCTTAAGTAAGAGGGCATTAAGGATTATAATTGTTTCGCTTTAACGTTTATTGATTGTTTCGGCTTCAAAGCGAGGGATGAGAAGCGATTACAAGCAACAAATAAGCTCTAAAACTTCTTTATAACGCACGAGAACGATAAAAGATAGCTTGTTTATCTACGTTAAATTAAAAACAGACAATTAATTACTCCCATTTTTGTATACTACAACGATCCATGCAGTCACGGAGGTTCAAAGAACTTTGAAAAGCAGATCAGCGACGTTAAGCGACGTTGGGTCTGTTCAGTAGTTGGATGGATAACCGTCCTGTGCTGCGTTCAAATGATGTAGCGACCAGCAGAGGGTTCGGATCCCATATAAAGTTGTAGGTACCCTCCGTCACATGACTTTTGCAGCTACGGAGAAAGTTAAACAGCCCCAAACATCATCATTATTATTATTATTAATTATACCTCAGATATGGATGTAAAACAACCTCAGGAATGGATGTAAAACAACCTCAGATATGGATGTAAAACAACCTCAGGAATGGATGTAAAACAACCTCAGGAATGGATGTAAAACAGACTCAACGAAGCATTCAAATCGTTATTCCAAAATACATTAACTACAAATCATTAACAAACACCTCTTATTTGTGGTTTTAACCGAATTATAAATTAACCTTAATTCCGCATATAAGACTCAAATTTATTATACCAGATGGTGCAAGTGTGGCCATATATATATATATATATATATATATATATATATACATATATATATATATACACACACACACACACACACGAATACTCGTACAATTAAGCCCGGCTATAATCGTGTACGGCTCCCAAGTCTGTTCCTTTTCCCCTTACGTTCAGCTTCTTTCAGCTCATCTATTGTCAAATCCACATTCTCGAGTCAACAGACAGTCACTGAACCGCGGATCGTAAAAGAAGTATGCGGGTTCCATTTCCAAATTGCGTTTTTTTGATGTCATCTCATTAATTCTCTACCCGCAATATACATACGTATACACGTATATACACGAGGACACCAACGAAACCATCCCACTGTATTTTATTTTCCTGCCTAATTAACTTCCATATAGCTTTGTATAACTTTTACGCAACTTTCGCTATACGTCCGCGACTTCTCTTCGTCTCTATAGGATCATCTTGTTCGTATGGATGCGATTATCTCGTAATTAATGACGGGGGAATAACAACAGAAGAAAAAATAACAATAAAAGATTACGCGCAAATGGTCGACCGCAGAAATGAACTAATTAGAAGCCTTTCATTTTCACTCGTGTTATAATCTCATAAAGCAAACTTGTACGTTTTTAGTAATTTTTTTTTTCGTGTATGTATTACTATTTAAATTGCTTTTTATTTTAAGGTATCTTTATTTTTTCTAAGTGTAATTGCATGTATACTCATGTGCGGGTATGTATATATATATATATATATATACACCCGCACATGAGACTCCTCGCATATATTTTTGGGGCCTATTTGCGAGTGATCCGTTGCCCACGTCGGGCTAACATCATGAAAAAGAAAACTATAGTGTTTGTCATTTACCATTACTTATTCGGACTATTGTGGATTTAATTTTCCCAGAAGAGTTTCTTGTTCCATGCACGGTCTGTGTGTATCATATATACAGTATGTGTGTGTGTTGTGTATATATATATATATATATATATATATATTGATACACAGACCGTGCATGGAACAAGGAACTCTTCTGGGATAATTAAATCCACTATAGTCCGAATAAGTAATGGTAAATGACAAATACCATAGTTTTTCTTTTTCATGATGCAAGCCCGACGTGGGCAACGGGTCTCTCGCAAAGAGGTCCCATAAATATAGCTTCCCTCACCAGCTATCTGCAAAGCAGACAGGATCCAGCTTTGGGACATGGATCTAGGGTTTAAAGCAGCCTAGCCCTGCTACATTTAGAACCTCAATATAAGCAAAAGACTCGCTGTCTTCACGTCAGATTGAATACATCAAAAAAAGGGTAACTATTATATTTTAGCCAAAAACCAAAACTTAAACCTCAACTGGCAGAATTGAGCGTCCCACTTTTCAAGGCACATAACATGACATGTCCGTTTCAAGATGGGAATGAACTCAGAATGGTCCCCTGAGTTTTTATGATACACACAGACCGTGCATGGAACAAGGAACTCTTCTGGGATAATTAAATCCACTATAGTCCGAATAAGTAATGGTAAATGACAAATACCATAGTTTTTCTTTTTCATGATGCTAGCCCGACGTGGGCAATGGGTCGCTTTTTCTTTGATGTATTCAATCTGGCGTGAAGACAGCGAGTCTTTTGCTTATATTGAGGTTCTAAATGTAGCAGGGCTAGGCTGCTTTAAACCCTAGATCCATGTCCCAAAGCTGGATCCTGTCTGCTTTGCAGATAGCTGGTGAGGGAAGCTATATTTATGGGACCTCTTTGCGAGAGACCCGTTGCCCACGTCGGGCTTGCATCATGAAAAAGAAAAACTATGGTATTTGTCATTTACCATTACTTATTCGGACTATAGTGGATTTAATTATCCCAGAAGAGTTCCTTGTTCCATGCACGGTCTGTGTGTATCATAAAAAAACTCAGGGGACCATTCTGAGTTCATTCCCATATATATATATATATATAGTTGTGATATTTCGAGGTGAACAGACGCTTTTCTTTTCTCTCTTCCATAATACTAAATTAAAAGCGATTCATTACTTGGCGGTTTAATTTGTGTACATCGTAATGGTTATAGTGTCAGTGCATATTCCTGCTGACAATTTATTGAGTAATAATAAAATGCAACATACTGTAGTCAAATAAATAAATATATAATGATTTGAAGACACAGCGAGCTTAAATGTCCTCAGAGCAGTTTTGACACGCAAGCATGGACTGTGAAGCCAGGAAGACGCTCATAAAACTCGATATGTCTCAGTTTTCCGAAAAGGAGAAAAGTGACCAGTTGCCGAAATCAGTCGAAAATAGTAAAAGGAAGAAGAGAGAATGGCGAGAAATAAAAATTGGCCGAATAAATGTGAGAAATATTTTAAAATCAGGAAGTTAAACAAAAAAAATTTATGCCTTAAGGACTGCTCGTTGCTCAATTGCATGCACTTGCAACTACGAAACAGAAGCTGACATAATCACGGGCCTGAAATGCATTCTGCGCAACGCATTTAAGCATTATGAATACATCAAACTGCGAAGAAGAAAAAATAGAAATGTAATGAACAGAATAAACAATAAACTCATTGGTCTGTACGGCTACGTTTGTATTAAGTGCACGGAAATGAATAGAAAAGGCGTACAAGCTGGGCTGGAAAATGATGAGAAAGAAATGGAATTGGGTCAAAATTTGGTTGAAGAAGGAAATTCTACCAATACACTCAACTAATATACCAACGGAACACAACGATGTGACAGAATACCCCGAAAACAAAATGAGTGCGGTACAGAGCACTGAGAACAACGTACTTGAGAAAACAGCTGAAGAACACCTAGACGAAGGAATACACACGATACAAGATAGTACAGTAACTTCATGAATAAAAACGAAAGTACACCAAAAACTAAAAAAAAAATACGAGTAGATAACAAGAGAGAAAGATTGACTCGCACAATTTCCAGAAAGAAGAGAACGAGAAAGAACAGCTCAAACCGTAAATAAGAAAAGTAACAACAATGTCAATAAAGTACATTTTTTAGAAGTAAAAACGATAAAAGAACGGCTCTCTCTTTTAATGAAAAACGGTCGAACCTCGCAGATATATGTACTCCAGTAGTATATACACACCACCCTCCCGACCAACATCACCCACCATTAATTCAACAACCACAATAATACCAAGGGCCACATCCTTAGTATTCTCAAATGCAACGCCCTACCCGATACCACCTAACAGGAACCGTCGAAATCGTTCAGAAAAAGACCATTATCCGAGACAACCAAGTATCAAGATAATTATTAATCTTATAAATTTATTATACACAAATATACAAGGCCTAAAACGAATATTCACGCGCGAGACAAACGAGGAGGAAAGCAAAGGTCTTCTTACGCAGGAAAGAGGGGCCAAGGGCAAACGCCCGCAAAAATACCCCTACCGAAAGAGAAGGAGAGAGCCAAACTACAAATATTATTCTTAATAATTTTTTTTAATTTTGAAAAGATTGTGTAGTGTGTAAGATGCATGTATGTGAAGTGAGGAATAGAGGAAGGAGTGTGTCTGAGAGCATGCTGGACTGCTCATAGGGTATATGAGACACGGAAAAAGATGAGCTAAGGAGGACAGTGACAGGAGAAACGGGAGCTCCAGCACTTCCTGTCTCCTGCCTAACGTCTCTCCCAAGAGTATTTCCCTGGTCGATTGGTATCCACAATAACCCAAAATAATTCTACACGTTTGCGAAAAGAAAAATGCGACAGAAAGTATTGGTCCGTTAAAAGATGGGGTGACCAAATATACAAATGATTAAATAAATAATAATTATAAATCTTAATTTTATACACTAATAATAGAATAATTTAAATAATTTATTAAATATATCAAATATTTATATGATATAAAAATAAAAATTCATTGTAAAGATAAGATAAAGACTTTCCTTACAATCATACCTAATCTTTTTTGTAACATGTTTTAAAATACATTTATTGAAAATGTTCAAAATGAATTTAATTTTCAACTTCACAGGTTCATGGTTGAAGAGATGTTGCCCGCCAAAACCACGGAGTCCCCATCTTTCACCAGGTTCCTCAAGTACCTGAACCCCAGCTTCAAGCTCCCCTCCAAGCGGACCT
The DNA here is from genome assembly GCA_023014485.1 of Bathynomus jamesi. Taxonomy (NCBI): domain Eukaryota; kingdom Metazoa; phylum Arthropoda; class Malacostraca; order Isopoda; family Cirolanidae; genus Bathynomus; species Bathynomus jamesi. The sequence goes on along the minus strand of JAJOZX010008425.1, from coordinate 139,402 downwards.
ACATGAGGAACCTCAAGAAGAAGGCCGAGGCAGGGAAGACAGAGCTCACCTCCATCCTGGACGAGGTCAATTTTGTGGCCACCACCGCTGACTGCTGGACAGCCCACAACCGCTCCTTCCTGGGCATGACTGCCCACTGGATAGAGCCCTCCACCCTCAAGAGGAAGAAGGCCGTCCTAACCTGCAGGGAGGTGCCTGTGGCGCACACCTATGACGTCCTTGGCAACACCCAGGGGTCTGACATCATGAAGCCCAAGAGGTCCAGCCTGACCTCTGAGAACTTTGAGAGGTTTGTGTTCCTGAAGGGCAACATGGACCTGCTCACGATGGAGTTGGAGGAGGACTCTGAGGAGCTTTGAAGTGTTTTTTTTTGTAATATTGTAATTTCTTTTTTTATTATTATTATTTATTTAACATTGTAATTTTGTATCTATTCTTTATTGATATATCTATGGATCGTGTCTGTTAATAAAGTCTTTTGATTTGATTTGATTTGATTTACTATAAATTTAATTTTATACAGGGTGTCCCAAAAAAAAACGCACCTTTTTTTTTTTTTTTTTTTTTGAAAACCCTGTATATATAAATAGTTTGCGTTTGCGCAAGCGCAAGTTTCGAGAAGTTTGCGCATTTGCGCTTGCGCAAGGTATGGGTTTGGGTTTGCGCATTTGCGCTTGCGCAAGGTATGGGTTTGGGTTTGCGCATTTGCGCAAGGTATGGGTTTGGGTTTGCGCATTTGCGCTTGCGCAAGTGAATTTTCGTTTGCGCTGCCCAGCACTGCAAATGACCCAGAAAAAATGGGCGAACTACTTAAGGAACAATTTAACTCTGTGTTTAGCAAACCTAAGTCAACCAAGAACAAGTTCAGACACGAATCTGTTAATGGATCTAGAGTTCTTGGAAGGAGACAAAATTAAGACTATCACAAATATGAGAAAAATTCAGCACCAGGGCCGAATACATGGACTTGCCACGTTTCTGAAGAAATGTTAAGACAGTAGTGCCAAGTCGCCATCCTTACTATGTAGTAAATCATTCAACAAATCACAGGACAAAATCCACTCTCATTAAAGAACGCAAACGTGCCTCCTTATCCAAAGGGGATAAGAGAGCAATACTTAAGAACTATCGGCCAGTAGCTCTCACCTCACACCTTATAAAAGTGTTTCAAATGTGTAATTAAATTAGAGGCAAAATTGGCTGCTACGTACAAGAAAAAAATTCATTCAATCCGAACCATCATGGGCTTCAGGAATGGAAAGTCATACTTATCACAGTTATTAGACCACCAAGAGTAAATAGTGGAAATATTGTATCGAGGTCAAAATATAGATGTAATATATACTAATTTTGCTAAAGCCTTCGATTAATGCGATCATCGAATTGTTGTGCACAAACTTAAGAATACAAGAATTACTGGAAAGCTGGGAAGATGTGTATTTAATTTTCTGACCAAAAGAACACAAAAGAGTGGTAGTAAATACAGATAAATTTGAAGTCTCAGAAGTCGTCAACTCTGTTCCACAAAGTACAGTATTAGCTCCTTTGCTATTTATAATAGCTAATAATTGCAGATATTGATGCAGATATTAATGACAGTATTGTATCGTGTTTCGCGGATGACGCAAAGATATACGAGGAAATATCAAACGAAGGTCACAAAAAAAGTGACAAAACAACAGTGAAACATTAATTATTCAAATTGGTTCAACGAAGAAAAATTCCAACTTATGAGATATAGTACAGTAATAACAAAAAGCTACAGAATAGAGGGTACAAAAAACATTAAACCAAACCCACAAGTCAGGACTCTTGGAGTAATGTCATCGGATGCAAAATTCAGAGAACACTTAACATTAAAATCACAACAGCTTGAAAAATAATAGGAATTATCTGGAGGAGCTTCCACAGCAGTAAAGCAAACATCGAGTTAAAATTATGACAGAGTTTAGTTCTACCAGTAATTGAGTACTATTCAATACTCACAAGCCCATAGCATACAGAAAACGAGACATTGCAAACATAGAAACCATACCATGGACTTTTACGTCTAAGATAAAGGAAACGGAAGATGAAAGACTACTGGTCTCGACTGCCATCCCTGAAACTCTACTCCCTGGAAAGAAAATATTTTTGGAAATAATCTTAGAAATAAAATATAACCACAATGGAATGAGAGAAGAGACAGATTCTGTACTGTCCCAGTTATGGTGGGACAGGGGGCCATGAAAATTAGGATGGAAAATACCTTCAGAATACGAGGCCTAAAATTCTTCAACGCTTTGCTGAAAGAACTGAGGAACCTCTAGTACGCCAACCTGACTAATTTCAAGAACTAGCTGGGCAGGTTCTTGTACAAAGTCTCTGACCAGCCATGCGTGGCTGGATACGAAGACAGGAGAACGGAAAGCAATTCTCTCCTCCATCAAATCCGGCAAAAGAGGCGGGATGCTGCAGAGGCGATGAGTGCAGGTCGATCCTGAACCGTCGTTCAAAGGTATCACAAGGTATCACAATATATATATATATATATATATATATATATATATATATATATATATATATATACCCACCGGAGTTGTGAAGTTTTATTATAATGAATAAAATTATTTAGATTACATTCATGATCATCTTTATTTTACATACCTTAATGTAATTTTACAGGTATGTGTACACTTACAATAAAAGAAAACACAAAAAGTGTTTAGATTTATCCCTAAATACGCAAGAAACCATCAAAGCTGGCTTACATAAACTAGGCTGAATTTACGAGCTGGCTTATCAGATTGTTAAGCCTGAATCTGGAAGTAATTCGAGATGTATAAAAGCTTAAGTTACTGAACTCGGCTTATATGACCGTTGAATTTACGTATAAAATTGTTATTCTATGAGCCAGTCAAAATGAATATATACAGTATATGTTACTTAATTTTGAAACTACGAAATGTATGTATATATAATTAATCTCTATATATAAGAGAAATGCAGGTATCTTTATTCTGTAAATATATATAGAGAGGTCTTTAAAAAAAAATATATATATATATATACAGTACTGGCCAAATTATTAGGAATTTTTTTAAAATTTCATTTTTTGGTATAAAATGTTAAATTAAACCAATTTTAAACGTTGAAAAGTTATTTATTTCTACACAAGAATACATGGTCATTATTTAGCAATAGTTTAGTACTTAGTTTGACCCCCCTTAGCTGCCTTAAGGGCTGCGACACGCTTCGGCATGCCATGAATCAATTTTTTGCATAATTCCTTAATACGTGTAGAGTGAAACCAGACTTGAATAAGTCGCTCTATGAGTTGGTGTTTTGTTGTTATCGGCGTTTCATGGATTACGTCCTTTAAAAACCATAAACTTTCGATTGGGTTCATGTCTGGAGAATTTCCAGCCCATGGGAGCAACCGAACACTATTTTCATGACACCATTTTTTAACCGACTTTGCCGTGTGGCATGGAGCTGAGTCTTGTTGAAAAATCCAACGTCTATTACCATACCATTCCCTTATTTGAGGCAGTAGACGTCTTCTTAGTACTTCTATATACTTGACTTGGTTCATATTCCCCTCAACAATGCTCAAACGACTAGTTCCATGCACAGAAATTGCCCCCCAAACCATGATCTTTGTGGAAATTTCACCGTTTTCATCAGACACTCAGGCAAAAATTCTTCTCCAGGCCTCCTTCTTACACTTTGAACACGATCGTCAAGCACGGCAATCGTTGACTCATCGGAGAACACCACCTGCAATCAAAGAAAGCCCTGTGAAAGAGTCAGTGCATAGCGTATGAAGTACAGCTAAAACGAAGTACAGTATGACTTGCTGCTTTACAGATATTTTTACTGCAGTTTTATCACGTACTGTAAATACACTTCTATGCATACTGTATTTACTGTATTAACATTCTATTTAATGTTAAATATTATTCTTACCTGTTCCCAATCCTCACTAGTCCAGTTAATGTGTTCCTTTGCCCATGCAAAACGTGCCTTCTTCATAGCCTCAGTGAGCCTGGGCTTCTTCCTTGGGCGGTAGGCTTTGAAGCCGGCAGTTAGAAGCCTCCTGTTGACTGTTCTACGACTAATATTGATGCCATCAGCCGCTAGACTACTGGAAATGTTTTGCAAGTAGCTCTTCTATTTCTAAGAGACAAAATTGCAATCTGTCTATCAGTTCTTGGAGTCGTTACCCTTTTTCTGCCGCATCTTCCAACCCTTTTGGGGCCTACATTTTCTCCAAATACCATTTTTTTCTTAATACGAAGTACTGACTGTGGTGAAACATGGAGTTTGGCAGCGATTTCCTTTTGTTTAAATGTAGAAGTTAATAAAACCTGTATTTGCCCAATTTTCCGTGGACTCAAGTCATTCTTTCGCCCCATTTTCAAATTCACTTAAAAACTGTAACAAATAATTGCCGAAATTGGGTAAATACACTATTTAAATTAAACGGTAGTTACAATGACACGTAAAAGAAAGAGAAACACACCCGCATCGCACGACAACCAAACGACAACTGACGAACAAACACGCTTCGTTCGACTAAAGAATTATGCAAAAAATTGATTCATGGCATGCCGAAGCGTGTCGCAGCCATTATGGCAGCTAAGGTGGGTCAAACTAAGTACTAAACTATTGCTAAATAATGACCATGTATTCTTGTGTAGAAATAAATAACTTTCAACGTTTAAAATTGGTTTAATTTAACATTTTATACCAAAAAATGAAATTTTAAAAAAATTCCTAATAATTTGGCCAGTACTGTATATATATATATATTTAACTGCAAACAACACAGTATAATTAATGTAAGAACGACGCTTGTGTAGAAGAGCGTTCCGCACATCTAGTGCGGAACGCTCTTCTACACAAGCGTCGTTCTTTACATTATATATATATATATATATATATAACGAAAAATACAAGGAAAAACAACTGCCTGGATTTGGTATTCACAAACAACAGCAACTTAATTGATAACATAGAAATATCTCCAACTGTAATTATATCAGATTACATTAGTGAAATAACAACCATTATAAAAACAACAGGAAAGGAAATGTAGAAAGAGGCAAATTCGAATTTTTTTATTTTCACTCCAAGACTATAAATTGGGAAAGTATTGCATCCAGCATGGAAGTAATAGACTGGAGAACCATCTTTAAGGACGAGACAATGGAAGAGATGCTAATAACCCTTGAAGAGAAGATGCTAGAAATTGTGGAAAGAAATGTCCCAAAAAACAACAAATAGGAAAGAGAAGCAGGTTCGAGAGACAAAAGAGGTCAATGTTCCGCAAGAGAAAAAGAGTGACTGTAAAATTAAGAAAAATACAAAGACAACAACATTAGATAAATATTAAATGATAAACTGGAGAGCGTAGATTGCGTCATACAGGGTCTAACTGAGAACCATACAGAGAAAGAAGATGTGAACTTACGCTAGTAAATTACTATTAGTTACCTATAATTATCAAAATCTCCCCTATTTTTTTGCATTTTCTTAAATCAAACGTAACTAAATATAACGAATGAAGCGCTTTGCGTATACAGAACAAGAGAGAAGTCTTTATACTGAACACGCGCGCAGTACAAATTACACGTAATAAAAATTACGCCAAAAAAAAAAACCTCGTTGTTTATGGAAAATACACGTTTGCTAAAATAGAAATTGAGATATAAAAAAAGATTATGTAAATTAATTAATTTCACAGCGATTAATTAAAATTAATTAAAAATCCAATTTCAAATTCGTAATTGAAATTTTATTTCGTACAGAATTTTCCAGCCCCCTTGCCCCTCTCCCCTCCTCTTCCCACGACAAAACAAAATGCAATACACGTTTTGTTTACTTAAAATGCAAAATACTCCGTATATATAAACCTGAAACTAAATTCAAATTGCGTTTCTCAGAATGGAATAATATTAACGTTTTGATGAACAAACTGCCCTCTCAGATTACTCGTATTAAATTCAATTGCATACAAATAACACAGACCTTTACATACTTCGCATGCATTAAATATAAAATAGAGCATGTTTAATATATATATATATATATATATATATATATATATATATATATTATTATACTAATAATTGAATTTTGTTGAACCAGTTACCATATTACCAAATTTAAAAATCAATAGTCACGACTTTAAAAGCATGTGTACACACACACACACACACACACACACACACACACACACACACACAATTCATGCCATACCTCCTTTCCAACCCCCTAATTGAAAGAAATTACAGAGGAAATGAGACTTCTTTGTCACTTTATTAATTTTAATTAGACAAATTGGCCTTTACACTGACTTAATAATCGATTAGTTAATTACAATTAGAATTCCATTAATAAGGTGGTTAATTGGAAACACGTTCTTTTCAATTTCGTTTCAGATAATTCATCATTTACATAAATAATTATTTAGAATTAATTACTACTAAACTATTTTAATCATTCAATTAATTTGTGATATATATATATATTATATGATCATAAGTCTGAGTCCAGCCTCTTTGTCTCGTATAGAAATTTGTCTCTTCCTGAGACAGATGGAACATACAAACCAAATTTAAGATAGGTTGCGTACAATATGTTAATCTCAAGAGCAAAACACTTCAGAATCCCATAGAAATAGTTACCTATATTTGCATTAACACTCGTACAGTATACTGTATGGTGTGGAGCAGCTTATAGTCGCGTCTCTTGCGCAGCCAGTAATTTCGGCAATTGTGTAATTTTGGTGGGATCCTTATAGTATTTGCTGCAAACAATTTATCGGTCCTACTCTTTTGTTTTAATACTTATGCGATGCCAGATGGGCTAAGCCTCTAAAAGATACATCAATCGATTTATGGTCCTCTTATCGTTTCAAGATATTCTAAGAAAATGTCTGCAATAATCGTCTACACCACTGAATGCTTGAACAGAGTTAACATGTGAGTTAACGGCAGAAATATTCGCTCTACGCATTAACGGAGGAGTAAGAGTCAAAGAGAAGTTGCTTTCGAGCTCGAAATATCCAAAGGAACATTTAAAAGGAAAGGTAGTGTTGTTATTGTAGGATGCACACAAGGTTTAAAATAACTACTGCGAGACAAGAATCGCATCATTCAAATGCTTTTTATTGCAAACCGATTTAAGACAGCTGCAGAAATATGCGCAACAATTAGAGAGAACCACGGAATCGCTGTCAGCACGTCCAAATTGAATAGAAGGCTTAAAACTTGTGGGCTGCGAGGAAAAGTACCATCAGAAAGCCAGCTGTATATTAGTAATGCAAGAAAAGGAGGCTTGAATTTATAAAGGCACATAAAACTAGCGTGACAAATGAAAGAATCTTCCGTAAAGTGATGAAACCCAAACTAAACTTTTAGAAAATGTTTGCGAGACGACGACGACGCAGCCGTGAAAAGTTTCAATCTGACTTTATCAGTAAGAGCGAAATATGGATGGTTCTGTCATGGTGTGGGATTGCTTCAGTTCAGCTCGAGTGGGTGATTTCATAAGAGTCGATGAGAATATGAATAAGACGCACTATGCCGAGTGGAATTCCTTTAAATGGAAGGGGATGACAACGCCCCTAAGCGTATTGCGAGACTTAACAAGGTTTACTTTAAGAGCGTTAAGGGTTAAATACCTTAAGTTTCCTTCACAAAGTTCTGATCTAAAAGCCATTGAGCACTTATATAAATAACTAAAAATAATTATATTTCAAAAGTGGAGTTAGAGCAGCGAGGTTAAGCGATGTTGGGTAACCATTTTCTGCATTCAGATGATGTAACGACTCGTGGTTCAGATCCCATCCAAAGCTGTAGGTTCCTTCCGTCACATGACTTTTTCGTTACGAAGGAGGTTAAACAACCCCCAAACATTATTATTATTATTATTATTATTATTAAAAAGTGAAGCCAACAAACCTACAAGACCTCTAAAGCATTGTCTATTTGAAGTGGCAAGCAATTCCTCCAGAAAAATTACAGCCTCTGGTTCGATTCCTGTGAAGTGCAAAGCCATCATGCGTGATGTCTTTGAAAGTTGTTAGTCATTTGCGATAATTTACGTACTTGTACTGTGTGTGTCTCGTATTCACTAATTTCAATAATATAGGTTACATATTATTTAAATAAGAAATGCAGTGATATGTGTGCTCCGCCAGCCAGAGTGACTAAGATACAGAAAAGACAACCGCCCAGCTCTAGGCAGCACTGAGGTACAAACCCACCACTCAGCACTGCAGGGCGGCGCCCTAACCGATCGAGCCAGGAGATGCTCTATAGATATTGTAAATACATAAAAAAAATTTAAAGCTTTATACCGTTGCTTAAAGTATTAATTAAGGGAATACGATATTAAAAAGAAATAATTATTATAAGCGCATATAAACATATATCTCGCTTACATTACTCTTATCCTAACCATTATTTCAATTTTACTTCAATTGATTCCTCTAACAGTAAAAGAAAATGGGAAATGATCTTTCTATCCGTGTCTATATACAGTAGATAAGAAAGGAAGGAAACTCTTTAGTTAAAAATTCAATATTACAATAATTTTAATATGGACCATACAAATGTTGGAGTATTTACATTCATTTTATTTAGTTTGGCCTTTAAGCTCTTTAGACTTAAATATATGAGAAATACTCGCGGATTCATAGCCTATTTCTCGTGATTTTCCCTTTTATGTAAGAGTAAGATATTAATTCGCACGAAACACGAAGCACCAACTTTGCTGAAGCCTCTTATATTCAACATCTTACTGTATATCCATTTCGAAACACATTTTCTACCAAATTTTGTCCTAAGAATTCGTCTTGGCTTATATGCTGGGAATGTCTTTTCATTTTGGCCTTATGCATTAACTGACCAATGTGGATGAACTGTCTAAAAAACCTATAACAACCCGGTGCATGTTTATACCACTATAAAGCTTATAGTCTTATAGTCTATAAGTTTATAGTCTAGTTTAACAGTAAGAGTGGGAACAGTAAAAATTCGCTTATTGACGCCTCAATTAATAATAATAATAATAATAATAATAATAATAATAAAGTGTTCCTGTATCTTCCATTCACCAGAAAGGAGCCCATTCCAATACCTATAACATACATTTTCTCTCATACCATTCTGATACATAAAAAAAGATGGTATTTTTTTCCTTTGATGTTGAACGCATTTTGACTTTACTCTCCTCAAATTTCAGATATATATAGAAATGAAGACAAGAATAGCCGCCCTCAACACTTTTCTCGAGCGCTCTTTATAGCCAGATCGGAAGAGATTTAAGTATCTGAAGTTCTGAACAGCTGAGCGCAAATATCTAACCGAGGTAACGTTAATAACGCGCACTTTGTTCGCATCCGACATATTGCACGAAGCGCGTTATCGAAAAGAATTAAAATGCCAAAATGCATTTTCGTGACAGCTGATTTAAATTGAGGAAATATGGTTGAATCTTTCTTTATAGACGTTTCCAGTTCTTTAACATTAGGATGACGCACCGAGGAATGTTCAGTAAATCAGTTTGAAACTACCGCTAAAATATCACAAGCACTTTGCTCGATTAACCCGTGATAAGGCTCTCCCACGCAAGATTTTCTGACTTTCATGTTGGACTCACAAAAGGTTTCACCGTTTTACTTCAAGAATATATTTTATAGAATGGCTCGGGGGGATCTTTTCTGATTCAGAATTAATAGAGAGAAAACATCTCTCTCTCTCTCTCTCTCTTTCGTTCTCTCATGCCTCATTACCTTTCTTCAGTCGATTTCGCTGTTGATAAGTGTGGCAGAGCTACTGTCGGAACGTCGAGCTCTAAGCTAAAATTAAAAGTGTTTTGGGGTTTCATTCACCTATTCTCATTACTTTAAAACAAAATTCTTTCTTTTACTGTAAATATAAATTACTCAACGTAAGTTTCCTTGATACATACATACATACATATATACATAGTATGAACTGGCAACTGGCGTGATGTTTCTTTACAAATTTTTTCTTAGTCACACTACTAATATACACGGCTTTCTGACAGCAACTTTTCCTCGCAACCTACGTTCTTAAAGCCTTCTTTTCACAGTGGACGTGCTTACGGCAATTCCAGGGTTGTCTGAATGGGTGCATATATCTTTGGAGCTGTTTTCAAACGATTTGCTAAGAAACGTTTCTGAATAATGCGATCATCTTGCGGGAGTTACTGCCTTGTCCGCTACGAGCAGCCAAACTGTAATTTTCGTGCACCCGCTGTGTAGAACCCCTCGAACTGCTGTTTTCGATATTTTGACCACTATTACAGTTTAGCTTTAGTTGCCGTTTACAGAGAGTGAGTATTTGTGGTTATACTTGACGCGTTGACTCCGCGTTCACTTCGCGGTGCCGAGGATCATAATTATCGGACATTTGCACGGAATATGCGAAAAATATAAGAGAATCATAAATCAACTGATGTTCCATTACCTTTTAGCGCATACCTAAGTATTAAAACAACAGAGTAGGAGTATGAACGTAACAACTGCGAGGACCCTATCAAATTTACGCAACTACTGAAAATATATACTGAGCAAGAAACGCTTGACTAAGGCTACTCCATACCATGAGTGTTAATGGAGCTGAAAATAGTTGTTTATACAGTACAAGATTTTCGCTTAAAAACAAACTTATACTCGATTGGTTTGTACTAGGGCTTATCCGTCTCAGTTATACAGTATATACACAGTGATAACAAAAGTTAAAAGAAAAGAAACCTTCAGTTTTTTTCGATAGTTTTTATTTGATAATAAAAGTAAAAAAATAATAACAGATTTACTGAATCAAAATATATATAAAACTGACACGTTCTGCCATTCCATTGATGAGCTTTGCCATTTAATCTTGAGGACGATCACCGTGGTGTCTATTTACTTTTGCCAATTCTCTTTCTCTCTCTCTCTCTCTCTCTCTCTCTATATATATATATATATATATATGTGTATATATATATTAGTGATGTAGGTCACATCCGCATCCGCATAACATCCGCACATTTTCTCGCATCCGCATCCGCACTTTGGACTGCGGATGTCGTGCGGATGTGGACCGTTGAGATAAAACGTCATTAATAAGCGGAAATTATCAAATTCTACTATATTAATAGAACTAGTTCATTGTGCGCAAAAGTGATGCAAGCGACAAGACGAGAGGCTGTTCTTGTATGAAGTTACTCTCTTGCAACCTACTTAGATCCACGTTACAAAGCTAAGTTATTTTCACCTAGTGCATTAGAACGAGTTAAATCATCACTTGGCAAAGCAGTTGAAGAGCTTCAATCTCTGAATCTGTCGCTTCGCCACCCACCAAAAGAATAAAAGTTTCAGTGACAGAACCAACACCTTCAACAAGCAAATCTATCACAGAATCTGTCTCTCAGTTTCTTGAGTCAAGCAGCAATGACGAGACCTACGCGATGTCAAAAGATGTAGTAAAAATGATCGAGAGCTATCACCAAGAAAAACGCCTGGCTGCATGTGACAATCCTATTAGTTGGTGGAAAAATACGCAGAATATCTATCCATACTTGAGTAAACTTGCAAGGAAACATTTAGCCTGTCCTCCAACAAACGTACCAAGCGAGAGATTATTTAGCAGTGCTGGATTAATATATGATGAAAAGAGAAACAGACTGGCAGCAGAAAAGGCAGAAAAATTAATGTTCCTTAAGCATAACCTTCCTATAATTAAGTTGAACATTAAACGATGAACATCTTAGTTTACTTTATTTTAATTACTCATTTATAAATATGCCTAATAAAACTTTAAACTTAATATAAATAGTTATCAAGCTAATTAAAGAACTCTTTCTATAAGGGTGGAGGAGGTTGGGGAAAGAGGTCGGTGGGGTGCATTTGAGTTGGGTTCACGTCCCGCATCCTGGTAACACAATTATGGTTTCTAATTGTGGCTGAAACTCAACAAAATATAACGAATTTATTTGCAGACGAATTCACTAATTGATTTCTATATTAGTTAGATGCTTCATATTATTTTATATGTTCAGAGAAAAGTACAGCAATTATTGTACAATTAATCAATTATATTACGTTATAGCTACAGCTCTCTCTATATAATAACTTATTATATACGTTAAACACAACAAATCTCGAATATATCCTAAAAAATAACGAAAATGTAGACATCCGCATCCGCGGATGTTGAAATCAAACATCCTCATCCGCATCCGCAACCGCGGATGTGAAAAAAATGACATCTGCTACATCACTAATATATATATATATATATATATATACATTTCAACTGCAAAGAACACGCAGTATAATTAACGTAAAGAACGACGCTTGTATAGGAGAACATTCCGCGCAAGATGAGGAGGGAGAACAAATATATATATACTCTCTATAGATAGATAGATAGATAGATAGATAGATAGATAGATAGAGTCCTGATTATAAGTGAAGAGATCTTCTAATAACAACTTTCAACTTTGGAAAAAAAAATGAAGGCTGTAAAGTTTTGAAAAAAAGTTTTGAAATTTGACTGCAGAAACGTAATAGAGCCTGATTAAAACATAACTGAATTATTGACGAAATGGATATTTCATTTTTAAAATAGTACTTAATACAAAAAGGAGCTATACTCATACAGAGGATGTATATAATAGAGGAATTGAATTACACGATTATAGTCTCGACTAATTTTTCCATAGTAACCTTATTTCTTGTGTATATATATATATATATATATATATATATATATTATATAATAATATATAATATATATATATGCACTTTTAGGCTTATTTTAAAATTCAACTTTTCTATACTATTACGGGTATATGGGCATCCATCCATTCATACCCCAATTCACAGAGCACGCATGGGAGTATCCCTCATAATAGCGAGTGATTCGCGTAAAAAGCAGAAAATCGAATAATTACACTATTGTTATACGCGCGTTTCGATCACTTTCCGTACACCTTCATCGATCGGATCGATGGGAGGGAGTGTGAATGAGTGAGAGGGAAAGAATGGAGGGAGTGTGAATAAGTGAGAGGAGGGAACGAATGTAGGGAGTGTGAATAAGTGAGAGGAGGGAACGAATGTAGGGAAATGGAAGGAGGAGTTAGACGGAGGGAAGAAAAGTGAGGAAAAGTATAAAAGGTAGTGAAAAGAGAAAATACGTACGAGGGGTGAAAAGAGGGGAGAGAGGGGGAATAAGGGGGATAGATTAAGAATAGGGGATAGAAGATATAAAGGAAAAAAAATCCATAATGGAAAAAATTAAGATTTTTTTTAAAATCAAACTTTATAAGTAAAAAAATTCAAGGAAATATAATTTAAGCATAACATACTTTCGTCTGTCTAAAACACTTAAGCTAAAATTTATATCGCACGCACGCACGCACGCACGCACACACAGATACGAACAACTTTCCATATAATGAGAGAGAGAGAGAGAGAGAGAGAGAGAGAGAGAGAGAGAGAGAGAGAGAGAGAGAGAGAATATATGTATTCAGGGAAGAAGTAGAATAAAGGAAGGAAACAAGGAATTCGCACTGATGAGAACTTATCCAAGTTTATCCAACGTGAAAAATCATCGATGGAAATGAGTTCCAAAGTAAATCCAAATAAGACTCAGAACATATTTACAGTCCAAGCAGTACACTGAACTCTCTCTCTCTCTCTCTCTCTCTGTGGTGTATATATATATATATATATATATATATATATATATATATATATATACTCCCTCTCCTCGCCGCAATGTTGCCTCACTCTTTACTATCGCTATAGCGGACACTGTTCTTTAACCGCATACCTTCTTCTTTAACCCTTCACTGCACAGAGATCTTTTCCGAGACTGAACAAAATCGTCTGGCGTTAGCCAGAACAAAATCAGTAAATTTAACACTGTGTGCTAAAGGGTTAAGGAGAGCACGCAGTACCAGACTTTCTACACATTCTCATTCTTTTTCTCTCCAACTTATCTAATGCAAGGGTTAATCGGTATTCTCAGTCTTTCATCTACTCGATCGTGAACTCTGGAACAACCTTCCTCAATCCATCTTTCCCACTGTCTATGACCTCCAATCTTTCAAACGCGGTGTCCAGGCATCTCAAAAACCTTGGACCTTAATTTTGACTCTCTTCTTCCTCTTTGGGCGGAGGGCATTTTTACGGACGTTCGCTCTTGGCTCGTTCTTCCTGCATTATATATATATATATATAGTTATGAAAATATGTATGTATTTTCATACATGTAGGAATGGATAATGTATTCAAGTCTTTAAAACTCGTGACAAATATGTTACATCTGATACAGACACGAACTCGTAGTTAAGAGAAAGTCAAAAGAGAGTTTAATTTACCTTAATTTAAACTACAAATTCAACTTAAAAGCGAAAACTTTTCTTTTTCTTCAAATAAAAATGACTCAAATTTTTAAAAACGAAATTTATGTTCATAATCCCTCTCAACTTTTGAAAAATATATACGGTGTGGTGTGTGTGTGTGTGTGGTGTGTGTGTGTGTGTGGTGTGTGTGTGTGGTGTGTGTGTGTGTCTTTTACTTCAAAAGGTTTTGAAAACGTGGAAGAAACCCTAAAGGGTAAAAGAAAACCCTTTTTATTTCTTTGTGTTCTCCATTTGAGAATCTAATTTGGTGCGACAGTTAAAAAGACCGCCTTAATTACAATTTTTGGAGCAGCTTCCTCTGCATGTTATTACTTTGTTAAGAATATCATTATTTTATTGCGCGACAGACACACAGTCAAAGGTTCGTTTCAAAGTGTACGTTCGTGTAAAACACACGTACATGAAAGTGTACTACTGTACAGAGTGTGTGTGTGTGTGTGTGTGTGTGTGTGTGTGTGTGTGTGTGTTCTTTTGGAGTCACATAAGAAAAATTTTGAGAGCATAATTCCCCCCAAAATTCTTCGAAAATCTATATTTATCCGAGAGCATAACAAAGAGATTTCCGCCATGATAATAATAATAATGATAATAATAATAATAATAATAATAAAACGAAGCAGCTTTTAAAGAGAGAAAAATCAGAAATTAAAAAAAGGTGTTCTTTTTAATTAAAACATTTTGGGTCGCGAAAAGAATTTTTACAAGTTCAAATTCTGTTTGCACCATTTGAGATTATTTCATTTATGTGTGTGTGTGTGTGTGTGTGTGTGTGTTTTATAAGTCAATTCCATTTTTTTTTGGAGGGGGGGGCATAGATTTTCCACGAATAAATGGGCACACACCCATGCATACAAATATAAGCGCACAGAGAGAGAGAGAGAGAGAGAGAGAGAGAGAGAGAGAGAGAGAGAGAGAGAGAGAGAGAGAGAGAGACTTTAATGTTAAAACTAACTTTTATTGTAGTGAAAAACAGCACTGAAAATAACGCTCCAAAGTTTCAAAAATTAAAAACTGAAAGAAGGTAAAGTGTGTATGCGTGTGTTTTATGTGCGTGTGTGTTTGTGTGTGTGTGTTATTCATGGAATATACGTTCACCCCAAAATATTTAATTGTAAAAGGAAAAAGTAAAGGGTACGTCAAGTAAAATGGAATAACAGAACCTTCCTCTTCTCCATAAAGAGTCAGCAAACAAGAGAAATCTATGCCCCCCAAATTGTAATTCTCTCTCTCTCTCTCTCAACAAACGAAAATTAGGGGTACGCCGACCCCCATATTGTTCAGACATGAGACAAGACCTTATCTGAATAGAATCTCTGAAATAATACAAAACAAGAAAAACAAAAACATAAAAGAAAACCCAAATGGGAGAAAATTCTATTAAAAAATAAAAGAAAAACAATTGATTTTTGTGTCTGTTTAACTTTTGTTCGAATATTTTTCAGACTTTTTCAAAATTTGTTTCCTACTCTTTCTATATTTCCTACTATTACAAACATTTTAAAAGTTTACCTAAAACTAATTAACTTCCAAATAAAGTTTTCTATTATGAAACAACTACAAAAACAACAACAACAACAACAACTATTAGTAATAATAATAATGATAATAATGATAATAATAATAATAATAATAATAATAATAATATTAATAATGCATCTTTTTTTTCACAGTGTCTACTTGCACATATGAAAATTAAACGAAACAGTCCTTGCATTATACAGTTCAAATTAATATTTCACACCTTGGCAAACGTTATTGTTAAGGCAGTTTATAATTCCCTATCCAAATGGAGTCGAGTCAGTCAGTAGGCCAGCTGCACCCATATAGTCTCGTATGGGTGGATGGGGGAAGGATCATAACTCACCGTAAACTGCACTCTATGAAGATAAGGGACCCCGTACGGTACATGACGTTATGGAAGTGAAATTTCGGTGTAGACATAATTATTTTAATAGATTCTTTTCACCGTCACGTCTATTTGGGATTGATACAACCAGACCCTTTCGGGATAATGCGATAGATTGGTGCGCATTATTGTGGAATGGAAGCTATTTTCGAGTCTTATTCCCTGCCTGGGTTCCGTTAATTTCGGTTCCAAAGTTAACATTTTGGGGAGAGAAACACTATACGAGTATAATGTTTATAAATTTGGAATAAATTTACAGTCACATTACCGGACCTTAGTCCTGCTGATGTAAAATATCATTATAAAACTACACCACGCCCCGTTACGTAGTAACTTAATGAAGTTAAAATAGTTAAAAGTCGATAACGTTTCGACTGTCATCTCATAGTCCTCATCGAGTTAAGTCTGAACTAATGCTAAATGTATTATTATTGGCTGAAACAACATTGCCACTTGATCTGAAGAAGTAGTAATAGTAGTTACGGAAGCTGGGCTACGTCGTGGCCAGTGTCGTAATGTCGCTTCCCTTAGATCAGCGAAGTTAAGCGACACTGGGTCTGGGTAGCAATTGGATAGGAGGCCGTTTTCTCACTTAGTTAAGTCCATTTTCTCACTGTATCAGTTTCTCGGAGAAGGTGCGTATTTTAAAAGGACCTCCAAAATCTTCCGCGTCTGGTTCGGATACCGAGTAAAGCCTAAGTCCCCTCCGTCATAAGACTTTAGATGTTACGAAGGAGGTTAAAAAAACCCATCAAAACGAACAAATTACGAAAATTAAAGGTTAATAAAGACCCTAAAACGCACTTTTGAGGTTAACTCAAGAAAGAAGGTAGAAAGGAAAAGAAGACAAGCAAATGAAAATAATTTAAGAGAAATGAAAATTGTGATACAATGCTTACACTTAACCAGCGTTCGTACTGATTTCAGTCGATAACTGTTTCCCTATAAGCGAAGTGAAGGTACTAAGGTAGTAGTAGCAGTAGTAGTAGTAGTACAGGAGTTAGAACAATAGGCCGCAATAGTTGACCTGAGCGCTGTGCCAGCTCAGTTTCTGGCCCTCGTGACTGAATTATTATTATACTTACGATTATACAGGGTGTCCCATAAATCCGGTCTCGTAGGAAAATTTATTTTAAATTAAATTTACAAAAATAATACATTACAAATAAAGCAAATGTTCAAATTGATGCCTTGTTTTGGGACCTTTTTTTTGTTGCAGGTAGAATACCACGCAATGTCTAATATGAAAGTGAGTTACACTGTTGAGGAAAAGGCGGAGGCGGAGGCGGAGGCCTTTTCCTGAGGAGTGTAACGCACTTCCACATTAGCCATTGCGTGTTATTCTACCTGCAACAAAAAAAAAAGGTCCCAAGACATCAATTTGAACGTTTGTTTTAGTTCTAATGTATTATTTTTGTAAATTTAATGTAAAATAACTTTTCCCATGAAACCGGACTTATGGGACACCCTGTATTATGCTTACACTAACATTGCACCGAGATACGCCATACAGTATTTCTAATTTATTCTAAGATGCTGTTCTTCAATATATATATATATATGTTAAACACAGACCGTGCATGGAACAAGGAACTCTTCTGGGAAAATTAAATCCACTATAGTCCGAATAAGTAATGGTAAATGACAAATACCATAGTTTTTTTCCTTTTTCATGATTTTAGCCCGACGTGGGCAACGGGTCTCTCGCAAAGAGATCCCATAAATATAGCTTCCCTCACCAGCTATCTGCAAAGCAGACAGGATCCAGCTTTGGGACGTGGATCTAGGGTTTAAAGCAAGCCTAGATCCCTACACTCAGAACCTCTATATAAGTAAAAGACTCGTTGCATTCACGTCGTGTTGAATAAATCAAAGAAAAAGGGGGTAACTATTGTATTTTTAGCCAAAAAAAACCAAAACTTAAACCTCAACCGGGACATTGAGCGTCCACTTTTCAAGGCACGAAACACGTCCGTTTAGTATACACAAACTCAGAATGGTTCCCTGAGAACATTATATGTTAAACACAGACCGTGCATGGAACAAGGAACTCTTCTGGGAAAATTAAATCCACTATAGTCCGAATAAGTAATGGTAAATGAAATACCATACTTTTTTTCCTTTTTCATGATTTTAGCCCGACGTGGGCAACGGGTCTCTCGCAAAGAGATCCCATAAATATAGCTTCCCTCACCAGCTATCTGCAAAGCAGACAGGATCCAGCTTTGGGACGTGGATCTAGGGTTTAAAGCAAGCCTAGATCCCTACACTCAGAACCTCTATATAAGTAAAAGACTCGTTGCATTCACGTCGTGTTGAATAAATCAAAGAAAAAGGGGGTAACTATTGTATTTTTAGCCAAAAAAACCAAAACTTAAACCTCAACCGGGACATTGAGCGTCCACTTATTATTACTTATTCGGACTATAGTGGATTTAATTTTCCCAGAAGAGTTCCTTGTTCCATGCACGGTCTGTGTTTAACATATAATGTTCTCAGGGAACCATTCTGAGTTTGTGTATACTAAACGGACGTGTTTCGTGCCTTGAAAAGTGGACGCTCAATGTCCCGGTTGAGGTTTATGTTTTGGTTTTTTTGGCTAAAAATACAATAGTTACCCCCTTTTTCTTTGATTTATTCAACACGACGTGAATGCAACGAGTCTTTTACTTATATAGAGGTTCTGAGTGTAGGGATCTAGGCTTGCTTTAAACCCTAGATCCACGTCCCAAAGCTGGATCCTGTCTGCTTTGCAGATAGCTGGTGAGGGAAGCTATATTTATGGGATCTCTTTGCGAGAGACCCGTTGCCCACGTCGGGCTAAAATCATGAAAAAGGAAAAAAAGTATGGTATTTGTCATTTACCATTACTTATTCGGACTATAGTGGATTTAATTTTCCCAGAAGAGTTCCTTGTTCCATGCACGGTCTGTGTTTAACATATAATGTTCTCAGGGAACCATTCTGAGTTTGTGTATATATATATATATATATATATATATATATATATATATATATATATACCTCGTTAATCTCGTTCAGGTTCTGTGTTGGTCTCTCTTCGCACGAAGGTCAAGCTGGTGGCCCCGCCTCTAGGCCGCCTGGCTTGGTGGAGGAGCGAGTTGCTCTCTTGCGCTCTCCACCGCATAAAGCCAGGTACACCCGGCTCATCTGGTACCGTCCTGAGTCAGGCATCTAGTCTTCTCTCGAAGACTTCAACTTTGACCCCTGTAACGTTTCTGAGGTCTTTTGGAAGCTGGTTAAAAAGTCTTGACTCCATGACAACCAAGCTATTTTCCTTCAGTGTTGAGGAGGTCCCTCGGCGGGACTTTAATTTGGGAACACTACACATTCTGCCTTTCCTATTTTCCAGCGTTGTTTGGATGATAACTGGATTTAGTTTTAAGTTTGATACCAGTTTTTCGATCATTTTCCATATGTAGATTATGGTGTACCCCTCTCTTCTTTCCAGAGAGTACAGATTTAGTTTACGTAGTCTTTCCCAGTAGTTGACTTCTTTGCAGCCATCAATCTTGGCTGTGAAATGTCTCTGCGTTTCTCCTAGTTTATTAATTTCTTCCTTTTTATATGGGCACGTCAAAACTGAGTACTATTCAAGTTTTGTTATGATCAGTGTTCTCAGCATGAGAATCATTACTGTCTTGTCCCTCTTTTTGAACATTCTTAGTACCTGTCCCGCCACTCTTTTTGCTTTGTTTATTGCTATCTGATTTTGTGTCTCAAATTTGGCATCATCGGTCATTATTACCCCCCAAGTCGACCGCTTTCGTGCTTCTCTGAATTTCCTGTCTATCTGGAGCATGATATGTAGTCTGTTTAAGTTCCTCATTTCTATCACATCTCAAGAGCTGAAATTTCTCGGTGGTAAAAGTCATATTGTTGTCTTCTGACCATTTGTATATTTTGTTCCTGTCCCTCTGCAAGGCCACCACTTCATTTACATCGCTGATTTTTCTGCTGATCTTTATATCGTCTGCAAAGGATGTTACTATACTGCTGCTGTTTACTCCACTGTCTATGTTTGTTAGCATGATAATGAACGGGAGTGGGGCCAGTACTGTACCTTGTGGTACTGAGCTGCGTACTTCCGATTCTGATGATGATATACCTTGAATTTTGACGACCTGTAGACGTTCTCTGAGGAAGTTGTAGATACATTTTCCCACTTTGCCTGTTATTCCCATATGTTTCATTTTATGTGCTATTATACCATGATCGCTTTTGTCAAAAGCTTTAGCAAAATCTGTGTATATGGCATCATAGTTTTCACTGCCTTCAAGTGCATCTAGGATATTGTTATAATCAGGGGCGTAACTAACGGGGGGTACGGGGGGGGACATGTCCCCCCCAAACTTTTGAACTGAGGGGAATAATATAGGTTTTGCCCCCCCACCCCCTCCAACTTTTGATCTAAGGTAGCTTACGTGAAGGAAAATATTTAGTTCTTGAAATAATCTATGATGAGTAAATCCTTAATTATATTAGTCCTATTAGTATGCTGGAAAGTATTACTGATTCAGTACTAATACTGCAGTGATAGATACTGTAATGAGACATCTAGTTATTTTTTACTTTAATTATTGCATATATTGTTTTCCTTTAATGTTAAGTAGGCCTATATATTTGATATACATAAAGTAGTTGTGGAAATGCTTCTTTGATTTTCCTATTACTATCATAAATATAGATCATTCTCTAAATCATAGTATTTTAAGAGTATCATTTTGGTCGCAAACACATTCTAATACTGATGGATCAGAGCTTTATCGAGACTCGAAAGGACTGGTATTTATATATCATTGTTATATTCTACCGAAAAAATATGCCTTCGAAGACCAAATTTAAGACATTACCTACAGGATAGCAGCACAGAAAATCATCGCAGGATTCTTCATCATTATAGTTGTCCCCCCCAACTTTTGAAAGCTAGTTACGCTCTTGGTTATAATGCTCTATAAGTTGTGACAGGCATGATCCTCCTGATCGGAATCCGCGCTGATTTTCGTTGAATCTTTCCAGTGTCTCCAAGAAGTCATAGATTTTCTCTCTGACTATTCTTTCAAATATTTTGGTGAGGTGGGACATCAATGACACTGGTCTATAGTTCTTTGCTTGAGATCTATCCCCTCCTTTTATATAGGGACAATGTTCGCTCTTTTCAAGATGCTCGGTATTTCCCCAGTGTCTAGGGATCTTCTCCATATCCAGTATAAGGGTGTAGCTATTTCATTTTTCTAGTTTTTAATCAGTAGTGCGTTCCATTTGTCCGGACCTGCAGCGGAATGTGATTTTATTTATCCTATAGCTCTCGCTACATCTTCTGGGGTAAAATCAAAGTCTGTTATACATTCTCCTCGCAATTTCTCTTCGAAGAATGCATTTATGTCAGGTACCGCTGTGTCACTTTTTGGGGCACTGAAAGCCAATTCATACTGGGCTCTCAATGTTTCAGATATTTCTTTTAGATCGTCCGTTAGTTCATTATTTCCTTTCCTTTCCTTAACGGCCCGATAGTAGCGCGCGTTTTTGTTTTCTTTTTCGCAAAGCTATAGAAGTATTTTGGCTTTTCCTTTATTGCTTCTACCGCCTTTCCCTCTTCCCTCTCTGTATGGCCCTTAATCAAGGTTTGTATTTCCCTATCGATACTTTCCGGTTTTTCTTATATTGCTTTCCTGGCATATATATATATATATATAATAATATTATATATATATATATTAAGCTATTGACTTCTCCTTAGGGAAACGGAGCTTACAGATGAAAAGAAGGACCAACACAACGGCAAACATTTTCGTTTATTTTTGTACTTCAGACGTTTCGAAAATCTTTTGTCATCATCAGTGAATTAAACCTTAAACAAAAATAAAAATAATGAATTTACATCAATACAAAATAAAATCATTAAATTAAAACCTTAAAACAAAAATAATGAAAATTACATCAATACAAAATTAAAATCATTAAAATTACATCACTACAAAAAGTTAAAATCATTAAAACTAAATTAATTAAATTACCTCAACTGGTAATACAGTAGTACACAATGTTTACATCAACCTCCATACTTGGCAAAAACTAAGAGAAAACTGTATGGTCAGTAAATAGAAGGTATGATATGTCTATGAAAATCGGTTGGTTAGTTAAAAGAGCTGTAATTTGTAAGATGAACTATTATTGTTAATGGAGGGTTTGTTTCTATAGATGTACAAAGATTCTAAAATTCGGAGTTCTGTGAGGTTATTGGATCTAGTTAGAATTTCGAACTGAGTTTTGTGAAGGGGATGATTGTTTTCATTACTATGGTTTCTAAATGCGGATTGTGGTGGGCTACTGAGGGACGGTTGTACGGACTGATAAGCCCAAATGTTGAGAAAGGCGTACCTCCAGTTTTAATTTTTTGTAGTGATGTAATTTTAATGATTTTAATTTTGTATCGATGTAATTTTCATTATTTTTGTTTTAAGGTGTCAATTTTAATGATTTTAACTTTGTATTGATGTAATTTTCATTATTTTTATTTTTGTTTTAAGGTTTTAAGACTTAATTCACTGATGATGACAAAAGATTTGTCGAAACTTCTGAAGTACAAAAAATAAACGAAAATGTTTGCCGTTGTGTTGGTCCTTCTTTTCATATATATATATATATATATTATATAATATATATATATATAATATATATATATATATATATATATATACGCTCAAATTTAATTACATAATTAAACGTTCAGTATATATTTTAGAGCATTATTAAAATAAATGCTTAGAGCGATAGCTGACGACGTCGAAGCGGCTCTGCGCTGTGTAGTGCCATTTTTTCCGCATTCTAAACTTTGTCTTCTTTGATACTCTGTATCCTTTGTTATTATGTACGTGTAAAAGATTTTTTCTTTTTCATTTTTACGAGTGCGTTGTCCGAAAAGTTTCGATAACTGTTGTATTTTATTGGTTTATCTATTTCCGATCAAACTTAAAATCTATATCAACGTCTCATTCACTTTTGTGAAACTGAGGAGAAAAGCTTAGTCGGCAATAAAGTTATATACGAATGGCTGAATCTGGATTCAAAGTTATAGGTGCTGTCTGCAAAATTGGTCTTTTTTTCCATTCTCAAATTTCACCGCGTCTTTTCAATGAGAAACTTTAATTCAAAATTCTCGGTTGGAACTTTTTTAATTGTTTCATATACCTCATAATGCGAGCGTGGATAGACTATAAACTATATTATGCCTCGTCAATTACTATAGTGAATGTCAAAGTTTAAGTCAACATGGATGAACTCGGTTTATAAACACTGAAACACGACTCAAGGAGTGTCTTTCTATATCTGATATTAAACAATATATATATATATATAATATATATATATACAGCGACTTTTTCCATAGCTCTATCTGTCTATCTAATAGTATCTACCTATCATCTGTCTAGTTAACTAACTATTTCATTCAGTTTTAGTGGCATATGTTAGAAACACTTAAACCGGAGCATTTTTCTGATGGAAGAGCGAGGAAATACCCAAAGCCATTAAAAAAGCCAAAAAAATCTGTCTTTCCGGTTCAAAAGAGCGCGAGGAAGTCTAAAAGCTTTAATTGGTCACTTTCATTGATGTTCAGAATGTTCCTGATAAGAAAAATGCTTTAATCGAAAACTTATCATAATGATAATTGTTAGTAATTAAACACTGCCAGATGTCGCTTTTATATAGGGGCCCTAAGTCTGTCCGTAGAACCGAGTTTTTCAGTTGGTACCAATATTAATAATACTGATATTAATAACATCTATATGCGAATATATTAGGCCTATTTTCGTGCCTATATATCATTTTAGATGAATATCTTAACACACTAATTTACGGTAAATACGCTTGACGTAATACCGACATTTAATTATTATTAATGATAATCACTTGCGTATGTGACAAGAGGATAGGCTAATTAGCCCCACCCACAAAGCTCATCAAACTAAGGTTCGCTTCCCGCCACAAGATCTCACGGGCAGATGGCGCCACATGCTTTGATGACGTAATCAGTAGCTGTCTGACACATTGATATAATTGATTGTTGCAGTCTTTATTGAATGATTATATTATAATGTGTTTTAATATTTTACGGCTCAAATCCTAATATTAAAGTCTGTGTGTGTGTATATATATATTATATATATATATATATATTATATATATATATATATATACAGTATATATATATATAATATATATACAGTATATATATATATATATATATATATACAGTATATATATATATATATATACAGTATATATATATATATATATATGCACTAGAATCACAAAATAACACGTATATATATATATATATATATATAGAGAGAGAGAGAGAGAGAGAATCCAACCTGATGCTCTGACTTCAACATCTGTACCGTTTAACACCCAGCTATAAGTCAACTCAAAATTAGCATTTCCCAAAGCTTGACAGCTCCTGAATTCAACCTTCATATAAAATAAGGAAACTCGTTGAATACTACATACTGTATATATATATATACGTATGTATATACATATATATAGCGTATCTAAATTTTATGTATGGCAAATTACATCGATTTCTGCCTCCTGTCGTCAAAAGCGGAAAAAATAAATTTTTGACACTACAATTATCTCCTCCACGGTTCCAAACTAGACTGGGTCTGGAGCTTATAAATAATATATATACGCATAATAAAATGTATCATATACGAGGAAAACGCATTAGGCGATTTATATAAGGTATACTTAAATTAATGACTGAATTCCTATAGATCTATAATTATACCTTTGTAGGTATACTAAATTGAATAGTTTCTGGCCAGAATGCTGACTATGCGTGTCATTATATATTATCTTCAATATAAGTTATATTGCATTATTATACATTTATATTTCCTTTGAACTATATATATATATATATATATATATATATAATAATTATTTATTATATATATATATATATATATATAACTCATCATTTCTAACATTCTTAGTAAAAAAGGCATGATTGAATTTATTTACACACACACACACACATATATATACAGTATATATATATAAAATTCAATCCTTAATAACGCCCAAATTACATAATGGCGCATTATTACACAAAACATCAAAACGCGCGACATTTCCATTAAAGGGCCAATTTCTCTAAACATTCACATCCTTACATCAAAATAAGTTGTTATTTTTAATAGATGTGTTACATCAGACATCGGAGCTCCGTTAGAGTTTCTGTATCCCAGAGAATAAATTGCTGTAGCGACCTGTAACATTACCGTCCATTCTGTTAATGATACGGCTGGGAACTTGTCCGTCATTTTTGCTGTCAGTTTGGGGCAATCTTGATTTCCATTTTGGGTTATTATTTTCGCGATAATAACTTCATATCACATTTTATGTGACAGTTTTTTTGACTTATTTCAATTTTCTGTGACTGTCCTGTATATAATATATATATTATATTATATATATATATATAAATAAAATTCTTGCAATACGTTTCTATATAGTTTTTTTCGTGATCTAATTATTGGAGACGTCATTTTTTTTCTTCATTGTTTTCATTTTTTTTCTTGTTTTCATTTTTTTTGTTTAATTTTTAATTTTTTTCCATTTATTCATTTTTCATTTTTTCCATATTCTTTAATTTTCTTTACATTTTTCATTTTTCTTTCATTTATTCATTTTTCTTTAATTTTCTTTACATTTTTCATTTTTTTTTCATTTATCCATTTTTTTTCGTTTTTTCCACGTTCTTTCATTTTCTTTCATTTTTTTTTCATTTTTATTTAATTTACCACCAAACCTGAAACGCTATTAATATAAATAAATAAAAATGAAGATATTATTTCCGAATCAATGGCGGACAAGTCCTTATTTTGTAGTTTCCTACTTTGCTTTCACTATTTGATAAAGTGGACCCTCCACGAACAAAAAAAAAACGGGATTAGGTCTCATTTCAATAGGCTTTCATGATGGAGAAGAGATTTAAAGTCTTTAACGAAGAGTATAAGGGTTCTATATATAATATATATATATATATATACAGGGTGTCCCATAAGTCCGGCATCATAGGAGAAATTCATATTTTTCTATTTCTACAAACCATAATTCATATGCTCGGAATACCAATTTCCCGTCCACCATTCTGTTCAGTGACGAGGCTGTTTTTTATGGAAATGGTGAGGTAAATCGACAGAACACCCGCTACTGGTCTCAAAACAACTCTCACTGGTATACCTCTTCAAAGGAACAAGGTGAATCTCGGGGTGATGGTATGGTGTGGCATTTGGAAGGATCGCATCATAGGCCCCCTCTTTTTCGATGAACATGTCACCGGAGGCACGTACCTACGTATGCTCAAGGAAGAAGCATTTCCCAGTGTCTTGAACGAAGAAGGAAATTTCCCAACATGGTTCCAGCAAGACAGCGCTCCTGCACATTACAGCAACCAAGTAAGGGAATACCCGTACCAATAATTCCCTGGTCATTGGATAGGACGTCGAGGGCCTGTGTAATGGCCAGCTAGAAGCCCGGATCTCACGCCACTAGATTTTTATCTCTGGGGCCACTTGAAAGCGCTGGTATACGCAGAGAAAATTAGGAGTGTCGAACATTTGCGGCAGCGCATTATTGGGGCACGTAACACCATTACTCCTGACATCACTCACCGTGTGCTTGCTGACTGGGTATCACGTCTGAATTTGTGCATTGAAAACAATGGTGGACATATTGAGCACGTTCTGTAAATAAAAGCTTTTGTTTTGCCTTTTTTCATTATTTTTCCTATGATGCCGGACTTATGGGACACCCTGTATATATATATATATATATAACTGTAGAAAAAACCAAAATAAAAAGCGAATTATCTATTAACGCGTATAAGAAAAATAAGAGTAAATATTTTAAATAAATAAATTATTACACACACATACGCATTTAATAAATTCATAAAATGATGTAATTATTTATCGATCTGAGATACTAAAAGTACGATTATACGATCCGAATAGAAGATAATCATGGCGAGTATCTTGCGAGCCTGGGAACAGATTTTTGTCATTGAGTGATTATATAAAATTAAACAAAATGAATGAACTACAGCGCAACTACATCGTTTTTACACTGTCTCAAGGTTAATTTCATTCGAGATAGACTAAATGCTCTTCAAATAATAACGCGCCACGTACTTTTCATTTTCAACTGACGCATTAATTTAAGCATTATTCACACTATTATTAACAACTACCAACTTTGTCCATAGTTTCCTCGCTAGCGATTGTTAATAGCCGCAAATTTTGATTTGCACTACCCAGGGTACCCATTTATCTACCAACCAATTCTCTTTATTGTGTGGAAGGATGACCAGCTGGGTTTTGCTGCGCGCCGCCCGCCGTCACCGGGTCTCGATCCCGGGGCCGATGGATTCGAAGTCAGCTCATAAAACTTACTAATCTAACGTGAAAACTTTCAAATTTCATAGTTTTAAATTTCAAATTTGTTTAAATGTTTTTCCTTACCTTACTCCACATTACATGACTCCAGATTCCTGGGATCTTGGGAGCATTGCTCCAGTAAATTTGACCATGAGAAAAAGTAAATTTGGGTTTGGGTTTTGTTCATCCGCTAGACGTTATGCAATTTTTTTGCGTATACGTTCTTGTACAAACCAATTTTTTTAAATTACAAATTTAGTTATTTTAAGTTTAGTTGGTAATTCGGCCAGTGGTGGGCACGCGCAACGATTTTTGTAGCGCCGCAACCGCAACTCTGCTGAAATAGTTGCGCCGCACGCGCAAGCGCAACCCTTTTCAAAAAGTTGCGCCGCAAGCGCAAGCGCAAGCAAAAATGTTGCGCCGCAAGTTGCACCGCAACTTTTTGCGGCGCAACTGCCCACCTTTGCATTTAACGTATATCTGCAGTGGTGGGCACGCGCAACGATTTTTGTAGCGCCGCAGCCGCAACCGCAACTCTGCTGAAATAGTTGCGCCGCACGCGCAAGCGCAACCCTTTTCAAAAAGTTGCGCCGCAAGCGCAAGCGCAACCAAAAATGTTGCGCCGCAAGTTGCGCCGCAACTTTTTGCGGCGCAACTGCCCACCTTTGGACTAATTCCATATTTAACAATTATTTTTATTTTTTGTTAAGCTTCAATGTTTTGATAATTAAAATTTTATTAAAACGTATATTTTTTTAATATAAAATTATCAGGATTGGACTATGTTCCATTGATCTCGGCCAGGTTTGATAAATTGGCCAGATAATTACTTGTGCGGTTTTAAGTAATCCACCATGACTCTAGAATTGAAAAGTTTAGTTAAGTTTAAACTTACTTTAACTTACCTACTTTTACTTACTCTTCCTTACTTTTACTAAGTTTAAAGCACTTACTTTTACTTACTTTCATTGTACTATATTTACTTACTTTTACTCACTTTTACCATACATATTTACTAACTTTTACTTATTTTGTATTTTTTCAGGTAGTCAATAATCAATAATGGATCCTAATATTGATGAAGTTGGAGAGAAAAGTGAGGGTGTTAAAAGGGGTTACTTTTGTGGTCAATGCAAGAACAAATATTCAAAGAAGCAAAACTGGGAGGAACATTTTAATTCCAAAAAAAATATTTGTTACAATACAAGAGGTCCCAGAGTTTGGGCCCACAGCTTAGATATTGCAGTAAAGAAATACCAGGATGAAGTGCAGCAAAGAGATACGGCAAAGCAGTCATTTAGTTTGTTCACAAAATGTGCTAGTGCTAGACCAGAAAAATGAACCAACTTCATCAACTGCTAATCTAGAAAATGAAACTTTTTCACTAGATGTTTCACAGACTGAAGAAAGTGCTTCTCCTCCACCTAAGAAACAAAAGGTAAGTGAGGAATCTGCGCATCAGACTAACAAAACTGCTTTAGAGGAATTTGAAAATTCCCAAATCCAGAAGACATTGAATGCAATTTTGCGCCTAACAAAAGAAACTCACCAAGCTGTTGTGGAAAAAAAGTAAATTCAGAGCTGTGCTCCAGTAAATTTTTTCAAATCTGGAGTCATGCTCCACAATATACGACCTCCAGTACCAGAATTTGTTACTCATATACCGTAAGCTAAAATGATGTTAAAAAGTTTTATTACTCAGTAAAATGATAAAATAATTTTATTTTACTTTCATAAATTCAATACTAATATTTTAAATTCTTTTTCCCTCATGTTGAAGCTATTTTCTTTCTTCAACAATGTAAACAAGAACAAAATTTTTCATTAAAATTTCAAGTCCCTGGTGCCCAATTTGAATAAAAAAATGGGTATACAATTTAGGTTTATAAAATTATTAAAATACTTAAAATAAAGTCAACATAATAAGATGGTTTAATATAAAAATTGTAAAGTACAACTATTTTAAAATTATTATTAATATGGAGTAGGAGATTACGATAGTTTATAATATTTAAAGTTAGATAGTTAGAGAAAATGTAAATGTATGGGTAACTTAACTTATTAAGCTTTGCCTTTATTGAGAATGTAAAATATATTTTATACAATTACACTTTGAAATGTAGAAGACTATAAATTATCATAAATTGCGTTTTTTCATGTTCAATTTTCTGTAAAAATAGATTTTATTTTGTAATGAGAATTTTAAAATTTCGTGGAATCGGTAAAAGAATCGGCCAAACTTGGCCGATTCTGCCAATGACGATTAAGCGGTACACCACTAGTATATATATTATATATTACTTACGTGGTTATCTGTAACTCATTCAACCGTGATGTACTAATTGTGACAACTGTGCAATTATCCGTAATCATGACACTGAGCTAACCGTGATTTGGCGTGGTTTACATCCGCGGCTCACCTCCCCCCCCCCCCACAACGCACTTCAGTCAGTGTCTCTCCGTGCTTTATAGAGTACACATATACGATTGTGACTTCGCGTATCTTCACGTCTTGTGGTGAGCACAAACTACTTAAATGTATATTATACTATAATAAGATAATACTGTATGTGGTGGGCCACGCGCGAGGTGAAAGACCAGTCATTGGTCACAAGCAGCAGCGGTTGCACCACTCACCGGCAAAGTATACTAAGTTAACTGTGAAGTCGGGTTATCCGTGATCACGGACCGCCCCTCAAGTGAATTTTATATATATATATATAATGGTAGAGAAATAACAAACATTAAAACAAATGCAAAAAACTTCACTTTTTTCTACGTGAAGGTCAAAATATGAAAATAAAAACCCACTCTAATAGACAGTTTATTTCCACAACAGTTTCGATGCCCACTGCCATCCTCCTCGGGTGGATACAGAAAAACGAATGAACCAAAACAAGAGGGAAAAACAGTCCAGGGACCGACCGTTAAGAAATTCGCACCTAGGTTAGATCCCATTCTCCCGACACCGGAAGGGCATTTTCATTGAAGTGACCCTATAAATACATTCGCACAAATTTAAAACTATCTTCCTGTTATAAACATACAGATTCTATTTTTTTTTTACATAATTATTACATTTATTATTAAATTTATTACATTTAATATTGCATTATGTAAAAAAAAAAAATAGAATCTGTATGTTTAGAACAGGAAGATAGTTTTAAATTTGTGCGAATGTATTTATAAGCGGGTCCCTTCAATGAAAATGCCCTTCCGGTGTCGGGAGAATGGGATCTAACCTAGGTGCAAATTTCTTAACGGTCGTCGTCCTGGACTGCTTTTCCCTCTTGTTTTGGTTCATTCGTTTTTCTGTATCCACCCGAGGAGGATGCCAGTGGGCATCGAAACTGTTGTGGAAATAAACTCTGTCTATTAGAGTGGGTTTTTATTTTCAAACATTAAAACGTTCGATTGATACGAACATTATAAACATTTTAGTAAAAATTTTGTTATTGTCATACGCCTGTCAGACGTATATTACGATGTAGAAAAAATTATTTAACATTTAATATTTATATTGAAAAAATGTAAGTTCTATTTTTAATTAAAATTTGTTTTGAACTGTTAATTACAGTTTCATAAAATTTAAAACAAAAACATTATATAAGATCTGTCTGGTTGATTCCGATAACGAACGAGACTCTACCCTGCTAACTAGTCGGCGGATCGTCTCCCGAGACGGGTCCTTCCCGAATAGTTCGGAGATGAAAGTCTTGTTCTGAAAGTTAACAGCTGATTCTAGTAGCCATGCTTGTAACAGTTTTCAGTCGATAAGTGGTTTAAGCGACAGTGGGTCTGAATAGTAGTTGAATGGATGGCCGTCCTCCGCGTTCAGATAATCTAGCGACGCATGGTTCGGGTCACTCGTAAAGCGGTAGGTTCCCTTCGTCGCGTGACCTTTGCCGTTATGAAGGAGACTAAACAATCATAAAACACAGCAGAACTTCAACACGTTCAAACTAAAAAAGAACTGGCATCAATGTAAGAAATTATGCATTACATTTGCGACGATGGAAATTGACGACCGACGGTCAAAGCTCGCAACTGTTGATCAAATTATGACGAAAGTGTGAATTCCTCTCTTAACTGTTCCCACAGTAGACTTTAGTGGGATGCTTAGGACTAGTGTTTCCAAAGTGGGGTCCCAGTAAAGCTGCAGAAATGGAAACTGCGGTCAGAACTACTGACCTACTGCATATAAGATTTCCGAACAAACACTATAGGAGGAACACCGGATCTGTCTCAGGAGTCACTTTTGGTCACTTGGTTTCTCCAAATAAGTTTTCCCATCTTCCTCGTGAGTTTTGTTTTGCTTTGCATTTATTTCGCAACCATATTTTAGAACAGAGATAATAAACTTCATTCATTATATAAATATTCGAGGGCTGCATGAGGCTTTTCCGGATACCGTTGGAATCCAGTCCGATCCGAGACGGCAAATTTTTCAATCTACTCTGAAACCGTGATAATTGCTAGACAATGATTATTTTTCAGTATAACTTTCAAGACAATTTTTTTGCATGATAAAAAGGGTCCATGAAATGTTTTCAGATGCTAAAGGAATTAAAGTCTGAAAAAGTTCGGAAACCACTGGTTTATATATTAAGCTTTATGTATGATTCGTGCTATCTGCACACCTAACCATAAAACTATATATATATATATATGAAAATTATTTCACGAAAGTAACATGTGAAAAATATTTATGATGAATAAAACCACGAAGGAAAGAAAACACAGAATGGTGCTTAAGTGCTTTCGTCTAATGACATCCTCAGGAACACTGAGTGTTCCTGAGGATGTCATTAGACGAAAGCGCTTGACACCATTCTGTGTTTCCTTTCCTTCGTTGTTTTATTCATCATATATATATATCTTTTTTTCTGAAAAGAAAGGTTCCGGAACTCTACTATAAATTTCCTACAACCTTTGCCATTTGTTACCCTATCCCATAACCAACCCAATCTCCCCAAAAAGCGTCCTTCCTATTCCAGAAATCTTGTCATCATATAATAAAAAAAATCAAATCGGAATGAAAATAAAAACATGAAATTTTCTTTTGCGTTTTGAAAATAAAAGGCGCGGCCAGAGAAAAAGCCATATATGATATTTACAAAAATTGCTTTCACCAGGATTCAAGCCCACTACCTCTTCAATAGAAGGTGAAGGCGCTAGCTACTACACAGGATCCCGTCGTAATGCAGTAGCTAGCGCCCTCACCTTCAAATCAGGTGATGGGCTCGAATCCTGGTGGGGGCAATTTTTGTATTATGCAAAATCGTGCGTGTTCACTCATGATATACCATCTACTGAACCCTAGTGTTGCACCCCGATAATTTGAATGAATACGGGGGGGGGGGGTTAACACGTAAAATACCTTTGGACGCGAAACTGTATGACGGGTTGTGTTAACGTTTATTCCGTCGTAGTGTAGTGGCTTGCGCCTCCATTTTCTATTCAAGAGATGGTGGGAATTTTTGCATTATTCAAAATCGTGCGTCACGGAGCGTGTTCATGCATGATATACCATATCGGTGAAGTGGTAACACGTGTTTCTGTCGTAGTCTGAATAAAAGTTAAAATATGGAGGAACTTTCGTAAAGAAATTGAGAAAAGAGTAGCCAGTACTTGTGTTAATCTCTAGTGCACACAGAGTGTTAAGTATTAAAACATGACATCACAGAGTTCACCACAAAAAAGTAAATCAAGGGATCAGATTATTCATCTGTTAAAATTCACACAACAGCTACAATCGAAACAAAGGTTCCCCCAAACTGCCCAGAGCTATCCCTTACGCGCGATATCCATCCCTCGGAGTAACGAAAGCACTCTCTTCTATTCAAACACTGCGAATGAGGAAACGGCATTATATTTAGGGGTGCACTGGATGGTAGATTTTACTATCCGGCAGATACCGGATAGGCCGGATATTAAGAAAAATATCCGGACGGATACCGGATAATTAATAGAGACTTAAATCGCCCAACACTGAATCTTCAATACTTAAGGCAACATTTCTTCATGCTTCTATGAAAGTATTTCAAGTTAGTGTTTTCAAGAGTGGAAATGGGTTATTTGTTTTGTTCCAGTAATCTTTCTATACTACTGTACTGTATTGCACAGCTACCCATAATGCAAAGAGAATGGTGATATGAGTTTAAGACAACATCACCATTTTTCCCGTCCAGCGTTGCCACATCTACGGAAAATTCTGAATTTCATCAAAAACTTTGATGGAAAACAGAATTCAAGATATTTTCACAAAAACTTTCGACAATTAAGAAAATCTATAAAAACACAGAAGCAATAATATATTAACAATTAAAAAAAGTCACATTAGACAAATTTGTTTGCTTCTGTCTACGCCAGCATCATCTGTTTTCTCCGAGAGAATGTATTCTAAATATGGGAATATATATGAAGAAAAACGCTCTTGATTGTTGCCTCATCGAAGTGAAATGCTGCTTTTTATTCATCGTAATGGTCGAAAGTTTGTTTAAATATAGATTTAAGGACTAGAATGTTTTCACCTGTTTTGTATGTCAACTTAAAATAAATGGAGCAGTTTCATGTAAAATGTGATTCAATTCATTTAGTTAATATCCGGCTATGCGGCTAGATACCGGTTAATTGTCAATATCAGTCCGGATACCACTTTTTTCTAGGAAGACCTAATATAAGGGGTTCCAAAAAACCTTAGCACCCCCATTTGCACCTTATATGTTTACTTATATCGAAATAGTTTTTAGTGATTATAAAAGTATATAAAATTCTTTATTTATTGCAGGTATTAAAATTACTCTAGCTGATAAAGTGATAACATAATGGCTTCTCAATTAATTGGTGATTCGGAGAGGCAACGTGTGATAGATCGCATACGAGCAATAACATTTCGGGAAGCCCGTGATGCTGGAGCCACCTTTATAACACGTTCATGGGTTGCCAAAAAGTTGCGAAGAAGTGAGGACTTCGTCAAAAGAAATTGGAATAAAACTTTGGATGAATGTGAAATGGATACAACCAAATTTGGGCGCCCAAATTTGCCACTTTCTCAGGAAACAAAGGACATCATTGAAAGCGGTACGCGTAAGCGGAAAAACAGCTGTGCTAAACTTTCTAGAGAGATCGAAGTGTTGAGAGGAAAGATCGTTAGTGGTGAGATCATTCGACTGTACCGTCATAAGCAAGGTTTAAAGCCTTGGCATGAACTTCCAAAGCCAAGAAAAACTCAACTTAACATCGATGACAGAATGTGGTTTGCCCATTATCTTGAAGATTGGGATGTGGATGATTTCATGCATTTAGCTGTCTCAGATGAATTTTTTGTTTACGTAACACGTCGGCCTAACTACCAAAATGATCGAGTGTGGGCAATAACACCAGATGAAATCGATGACAATGAACATTATCGCGAATTATTAAAAAGTCCAGACTGTGTTGGTGTGTTTGTTTTATTCACTGCAAACAAGCTCATGTGGGTGCTCAAGCCAAATGGTCAGAGTTGGGATGGACAGTATTTTCGTGATATTATTCTATCCCAGCATGTCATTCCTTTTCTAAGTAACCCAAATAATGTTATGGATGTCGATCAGGTCACACTTCTGCACGATAAGGCCCCCTGCTTTAAGGCATTAGCCACTCAACAGTTGTTGCGGAACCATGAGATCGATTTCTTTGGAAATGGAGAATGCCCAGGAAATTCTCATGACCTGAACGTCTGTGAACACATTGGATCAGTTATAAAGGACAAGGTTGAATGTCTCTTGTTTCAAGAACCTGCAGCAAATCGATTTTTGAAGGATACAATGACGCAACACATTGAAATTGTTTTAGCAAATTTGCGTAACGATCAAGATCTATTCACGTCACTTTTGGCAAGCTACCCAAAGCGAATTCAGGCTGTCTTGGAAGCCAATGGCGGGAACACCAAGTTTTAATTGTTTCTCATTAAATGCAGGATTAAATTCTCTTTTGTAAGGTATGTTTAGTTTTACTGTACCTCTAATGGTTTAGGGACTTTAGGCAGGGCCGGATTAACCATTAACAAAATAAGCCGTGCTTAGGGCATCAAGGGAAGGGGGGCACCACAGAAATTTTCCATTGTCGGATTTACCATGGATTTATTATACTATTATAATCGCGGCTTATAGCCTATAAGCTGTTGAAAACTGAATTATATATATTCATATATAGTATTTTTTTTTTTTCATTGTTTGAATTTGTAGTGAACAACAACCCTTTTGAGAGAATAAATATATTTCGTTGTAATCACACACTTTACGCTTTGCGTTATTATTTTGTTTATATCAAATCTTTGAGCGCCATATTAAAAATACATATAGATTAAATATTTTCGTGTGCTATAGTAAATGTAAAAACAAGATTCAGTCATGCTGAACTTTATAAAATAATTGTAGAAGACAATATTGAGTGTGCCTTCCCAAATGTAGAAATTGCCTTTCGTATATTTTTAACATTAATGGTCACAAATTGCTCAGCTGAGCGTTCATTTTCTCAGTTGAAGTATATTAAAAATACCAACAGAACAACTATGCAACAAGGCAGGCTGGATGCCTTATCTCTACTAAGTATAGAAGCAGATGTGTTACGTAAGATTAGTTTTGAGGATCTGATCAAAGACTTTGCAATTAAAAAAAGTAGGAGAAAACTTTTCAAATATAAATGAAGTGGAAGTATACAAAAATAAACATTATTTTCCATCTTACTGTAAGTTTTGTTTCATTTCAAAAAAGAAAATTTTATTTTATGGTTTATTTTTGTTTATATTTTGAATTACATATATATGGGGCACCAAAATCTTTTAAGTGCTTAGGGCTCTAAAGGTCTTAATCCGGCCCTGACTTTAGGCCATGGGGGGGGGGGGGCTAAGGTTTATTGGAGCCCGTACATGGGAAAAAGAGTTAGAGAACTCTGTAAGTCTTGTAATTTAACAATGGATAAAATGAAGGCAGCAAGATGCGATCTCTGCCAATCTCTTACTGACTACAAATGCTTGGAATGGGAAGGCAATCAGATTTCCCTTATAATATGTGTAAATTCTTCCTTGAAGACTGTTCCACGGAAATAAATTCTTTTTAAGTATTTAAAGATCAGAAT
Source organism: Bathynomus jamesi (assembly GCA_023014485.1). Classification (NCBI taxonomy): domain Eukaryota; kingdom Metazoa; phylum Arthropoda; class Malacostraca; order Isopoda; family Cirolanidae; genus Bathynomus; species Bathynomus jamesi. Next base: position 102,472 of record JAJOZX010008425.1, on the reverse strand, counting down.
AAATGACGGAAGGGAAAAAAACAAAGTAGAAAATGAGAATGTCGAGAAGAGAGTACCAGCAAAGGAAATAAAAAATAGAGAAACAGAAACAGTGAGAATGTCAACACACGAAAAGGGCGAAAATGAACGTGAAATAGACACCAAAAATAACACGAAGATAAGACGGAGGACACTATCGTAATTAGCGAAGAACAAAAGGGAAACCCCAAATAAAAAATATACAGAAGTTATTTCCAAAGAATGAAACAAAATCCAAAAACAAAGGTCCTGAAGAAGAATATGGAAGAAACTGTATGAAGGTACTATGTAAGGGGTAACTGCAGATACAAAAAAGAACAGTAGAAGGGTGTTCATATTTTATCACCCTTCTACTGTAGAACTGTAAATGACAACAAGGACTTTAATCGGGTTATTATGGTTAGAGAAGTGTTAGCAATACCCAGCTGATTCATAAGCCGAGCTGGGTTAGGCCTATCAGCATACGTGGAATAGCTTTATCGTCTCGGGGTCACTGAGGCACTTACAGCCAGCCTATCTCATACGACAGTAAGCCTTAAAGTTTATGGAATGTTAACAAGGCCCTGTTTCGCCTTTGGGCCTACCTTTTTCTAAGCAGGATCTGATTACCACCACTACAATTCACAAGAGTTTATCACAACCACTGCGAACGACACGACTAGGCCTATCCTGCATATTAGCTCCTTGATGACGGCGTTGCTAGTTCCAAACTTCCAACACATTCGTTTACAAAATGTCACTGACAAACTTCACGATCATTACTTGATCCACACACGTCACAACCGGGTATGCAACACGATGTTAAAAAAATATAATTATTTCTTAAGTCACAAGTGTGAAACCGGTGAAATAAAATATAAAAACAATATATTAATTGGTTTAGATCGAATTTTATCGTTAACTCGTAGGAAGTTCCCGAGAAGTGGCCAGGAAACTGATTGACTATTTAGGTCTACCCTTTTTTTCTCTGACCCTCTAGCAACTCTTCTCTCTCTGATTGATTATTACCAAGCACTTACTTCTGACTGACTTGGTTTGCCAGATGTGATGGCGCCTCCACAACAATGTTTTTGGTGTTTTATTTCCCACGATCTTGGAACTTAGAAAGTTTTTAAATATATCATATCTACGAATTTCCATAGCCCTAATCTTTTTATATTATTAAACTAACCTATTTGATAAGATTAAATTATTTTTATTATGAATTCCACGTAACGCTAATGGATAGTATATCTCACAAGTGCGCGATTTGATGAACTCAAGATGTGGCATCGTATGATCAGTTTTCTGACACCCCAATGGTTGAATAAAATTTCGTTTTAATGTCCTACGTGTTCAAGTCGTGTATCCTGCCTGGGTTTCACGTGTGGCCCACTTGCAGTTTACCTGAGGACTACTTGGAATTTAGACAATTTTTTTCAACTTAAGTTTAAATATTATATTTTACAACCATTCTTATATTTTTTAATCCCAACACAGTGTTAATATCAGGGGTGGGGAACCTGTCGCCCGCGGGCATAATGTGTAATTAAGTTAGTGTAATTTAATTGCCCGCGGACAGTTTGATTATTTAAAGTCATACAGTATTTACAGCTTAATTATGTCCCACATTATTTTTAAAGCTGCAGTTTGCCCGGTAGAGAGTATTTTAGTTGAAATTTTCACGCCACACAATAAAGGTTCCCCACACCTGGTTTATACGAGTGCCGAACCATGTGTAAATTTTACTATAATAATAATGATCACTGTAAATTTGGTGTCAGCTGCAAATTCTATCACCCGACCATTTGCAAGAATTACGCAAGACATGGGAACTGCAAATAAGGTAAAAAGTGTTACTATCATCACCTCCCAACAAACTCTAAGAACAATAGGAAACTGATAAGAAACCTATGAGCGCAAACCGCGAAGCAAACTTTTTCGACATCGCAGACACAATAAAGTTACTAAGCCTTATACTCATACAACACATACAGTCAACACAGTTGAGAACCTCCGAGCTGAACCGTTATCAGGCAAGAAGCTACCAAAACAAGTAAACGGAAATGGATCTTTCCCACAGGAACATTGGGCTACGAGCATACGACAGTGAAGGATAACGAATTTGGAATGCACAAGGACAACGCAAAACTGAAAACACAAATATGGTCTTGGCAAATATTAAAGGCTCAAACCGAACCACTCATTAAACAAAGTTTCAAACCTGAAAGGACTTACGGATGAAACAAAATCTGATATCACGTGACTCACAGAAACACATCTTAAAGACTGCGAAAACTGCGAGTACTGCATAGATAAAAGAGAAATACAAATCAATGGCTATAATATAAAGGGTGTCAGGAAATGATTCCCCCCCCCCCCCTGTACAGAAGAAACTGAAAGGAATAGAAAAAAACAGACAAAACCACGCGAAAGAGCGTTTAATTTTGAATAAAAAACACTTGTTTTAATATCGGGTGTTGCCCCCATTTGCAGCTCTGACGGCCATTAATCGACGGGGGTATGATCCCAGAAGTGTCTCAAAGAGATCGGTATCATGACTCATTTCTTCAAGGACTTCGTTGATCTTTGCAGTCATAATTTCTGTTGAATACTGATTCTGAATGGGTTGTTCCAGCATTAAGGACTCCACCCGATCCTTCATGATGGATCCGACATGTTCACAGACATTAAGATCGGGAGAATTGCCAGGCCATTCATTATTTCCGAAAAAATCAATGTTATTGTCCTTAAGCAGTTGTTGAGTCGCAAGTGCTTTCATACAGGGGGCTTTGTCGTGAAGAAAGGTTGCCTGTTCAACATCCAAAAAACACTCGGGGTCTTTCAAAAACGGAATTACATGTTGGGCTAAAATTCAGTGGTGGGCACCGTTAACCAAAAAGTTAACTTCGTTAACCGCTAATCCGTTAACCAAAAAGTTAACTTCGTTAACCGTTAATCCGTTAATTCGTTAAACATGTAACGGAAGTTACCGATAAACCGTTAACGTTAACTTTTATTAAAAAAAATGAAAAACACAATATATATATAATTTAATTTTCCCTCTTCTTCTCGTTCTCCATTTTGTCCATGAGATGCATGTTGCCCTTCATGAAAATTAGCATATCAAAGTTTTCATCAGACAGGGATGATCTCTTGGCCCTCAGGATGTCCTTGCCCATAGAGAACAAACGCTCCACTGCAGCACTGGAGGGGATGGCTGTGTTGAACTTGATGAACAAGTCCACCAACACTTGCTCACCCAAGAAGGCAGCATCTGTCAGCAAGTCCTTGGAGTTGGTCTCCAGCCAGGTCTTGACCAGGTTCTGGGCCTTGCCCTTGAGTGACCTGTGGCTTCTGCTGCTCTCTTTTGTCTGGATGACAGCACTGAAGAAGTCATCCTCCTCCTCCTCCTCCTCCTCGTTGTTGCTGCCTCCACTGTTGCTGCCCACTTCGTTGGACTGCTGCTTCATGGCCTCCTCGACTGTACCCTCCATGCTTTTCCTCACCCTGGCGACCTTGGTGTTGTCATACTTGTCCAACCAGATGAGGCGAAACCTGGGATGGAAGGCAGCAGCCAGCTGGCACTGAAAATAATAGAAACTTTTAAACGTTTATTTATGAATTTTTTGGGTTAACGGACTTGAGTTAACGGAAGTTAAATGTAACGGAAGTTAATTAGTCCGATAATGATTTTCAAAGTTAACTTAAAAGTTAAATCGTTAACGAAAAAGTTAACTTCGTTAATTAACGATTAACGGATTAACGGTTTGTGCCCAGCTTTGCTAAAATTACATTTCGAAAATAAGGCCCATCCCAACTGGTTCCTCTTGGTTTGATAACCCAGATGAGCTTCCGAATAGAGAACATAATGAAAACACCCACACATGCGGGATTTTTTACTATTTCTCGATACTTCTGGTCGTTTGGGACTTCATCAGGAGTTGTTGCCCAAACCCGATCATTCTGAAAATTTGGTTTTCTGGAGACATAAACGAAGAATTCATCGCTGACAACCAAGTGAAGGAAATCGTCTTCCGTCCATTCCTCAAGATAATCACAAAACCATAGCCGATCTTCAATATTAAGATCACTCTTCCGTGGCTTAGCTATTTCATGCCAAGCACTCAAGCCTTGGCGAACTCGAAATTGATGCACAAGTTGCCGATTGACTATCTTACCACGACGGATAAGTATCTCTTTCGCTACCTCAGAGCAGCTCTTCTTTCGGCGCCGTGATGCAGCAAGCACAATGTCTTTCGATTCTTGAGATAATTTCTCCGGTCTTCCTCCTCGAAATTCTGTTTCACAATCTTCAGGATTCTTATTCCAATTCCTTTTGACAAAGTCTTCTGATCTTTTTAATCTCTCAGCCACCCAGTGTCGAGTTATGAAAGTTGCACCAGCTTCCTTTGCTTCACGAAATGTGACAGTTCGAATGCGGTCAAGAACTCGCTTTTTCTCTGAATCGTTCAAAATAGATGATGCCATGGTTTTTGTGGGGAAAAAAATGGTAAGAATTAAAATCACAGGAATATAATATAATGGTTTTTATTCAGATTTTAACGCTCTTTCAAGTGGTCTCGCCGGTTTTTATCTATCTCTTCTAGTTTTTGCTCTACAGGGGGGCCAATCATTTCCTGACACTCCGTATATACTATGAGCCGAGAAAACAGTGACGAAAAGGGCAAATGAAATCGGGAATGGGGTCAAATACTCTTGTATATGTATTTGAAGGTATTTTAAATACCTTTGGGAAGTAATTGTATTTGTATTTTGAAATTTCCAATCAAAAGTATTTGTGTTTGTATTTGAAATATTTTGAAAAGTATTTAAAATTTCCAAATGCTTTTGAAATACTTTAAAAATACTTTTGCAAATAGTTATACAAATTCCTATAATATTTTGTCCTAGCTTTCATCGTTGAACATTTAAAAATAAAAATATCGATAGGTATTACAGCTTTGTAGGTTATTTACAAGACCCTTACCCTTGGCAATATATTATACAGTACATAATTGTGTGTTGGACTGTTGGTTACCCTGGAACAGTTTACATTTAGGTTGCTTTGTGAAATTTAGTCAGTTCTTACTTGAACAGTGACTGGTACTTGTATTTGTAAAAGTATTTGTATTTGTATTTCTCAAAATTTAAAGTATTTGTATTTAAATACTTTTAAATGTATTTGACCCCATACCTGAATGAAATCACATTCAGCTGCAGGTCCGGAAAATGGAACACTTTGGTGATTAAAAACTGTAAGAAAAAAGTAGCTACACCCCTATATTGGATATGGAGAAGATCGCTGGGCACGGGAGAAATACTGAGCATTCTGAAGAGAGCGAACATCGCCTCAATATACAGGGTGTACATAAAGTCAGGATCTGTTTTTGTGAAGCACTTGGAAATTATATGGAATTCAATCATAAAATGCTAAAGTGGTAACATTTATTAAATAATTAAGAGTAGGATTCGACGTGACGCCCATCAGTATCCCTGCACAGCTCAAATCGTTCCGCAGCATTTCTAAACACATTCTGGAGCATTTGCGGGGTTATGTTATCTGCAGCAGTTCGTATACGTGTACGTAAGTTTTCAAGACTCGTAATCTTCGTCCGATAGACGTGCGATTTGATAAAGCCCCATGCAAAGAAATCTAAAGGGGTTAAATCTGGTGATCTCGCTGGCCAAGGTCTGTTGCTTCCGCGTCCGATCCAGCGATTTGGAAAACGTCCATTTAGATAATCCTGAACAATTTTGGCATAGTGACAAGGGGCACCATCATGTTGATAGACGACGGTACTAACAATCCTATCCCCAATCAGCTGAGGTTCGAGGAATTGCTGCAACATGTCCAGATAAATAAGCCCCGTAACTGTAGCTTCAGCAAAGAAAAAAGGACCATAAACCTTAGATTTTGTTAAACCCATCCAGACATTAACTTTAGGCGAGTCTCTTTCCCAATTTTGGACGAAATCATTCGGTCTTTCATCTGCCCAAATTCGACAGTTATGGCGATTTACTTTTCCACACGTATGGAAAGTGGCTTCATCACTAAAGAGAATGTTGTCTATTAAATTATCACTCCAGATTTGTTCTACGAGATCAGCACACACAGCACTTCGTCGAGGGAAATCTTCCTCATGTAAATCATGTAAAACCTGCAAATGATAGCTTTTCTTCTGCAAATTAACTTTCAGAATTTTATGCACAGATGACGTCGGGAGGCCGAGTCTGTGTGATGCAGCACGAACGGACGTACGTGGCTCCTCAGTGATAATTCCGCGTACTGCATTCACGGTAAGATCTGACATACACGGTCGTCCTGATCTTGCTTCATCATTTACAGATCCCGTTCGTTTAAATTTGTTCACCAATTTTCGTATTGTCTTGTCTATTGGCCCCGGCTTATGAAATCTCCTTTTAAACTTCTCTCTGATGTCATTGTATTTTTTTCCCTCGATTCGCCAAATTACTATTGCCACACGCTCTTCTGTATTCATTCTAAGGGCTTCTGAAAAGAAAAATAGAAAAAAATAATTATTTCACAAAAATAGATCCTGACTTTATGTACACCCTGTATAAAGGAAGAGACAGACCTCACTGTTACTGACATCGCATCTCAGCAAAATATTTTAAAGAATTATTAGAGAAAATTTACGCCGTTTTGGAGACACGGGGAAAGAATCAATGACAACCAGCACGATTTCTGATCAGGAAGATCGTGCCTGTCACAACTGATTCTCGTAGAACATTATAACAACTTGAAAACATGAAAACTATGATATAATATATATAGATTTCGCTAAAGCATTCGACAAGTGTGATCATGGCATAAGATGAAACAAATGGGAATAACAAACAAAGTGGGAAAATGGGATATATAACTTCCTCAGCAAATGACAGAAAGTTGTTAAAATCCAAGGAATATCATCATCAGAATCGGAAGTACGTACAGTACCTCAGCACCACAAGGAACAGTATTAGCCCCACTCCTATTCGTTATCATGCTAACATATACAGACAACGAAGTAACAAGCAACATCACAGTAACATCCTTTGCTGACGATACAAAAATCAACAGAAAAGTTAAAAACGCAGATGATGTGAAATCCTTACAGACAGACACAAACAGAATACAGTATACTGATCAGAAGAAAGCAACCTGAAATTTAACACCGAAACAAAGATCAGCTCTTAAGATATGGATAAAATGAGGAGCTTAAACAAACAGAATATTATGCCCGAAATAGACAGAAAATGCAAAGAAACATTAAAGCAGAAGATTTAGGAGTTATAATGACCGACAATGCGAAATTTGACACAAAATCAGATAGTGATAAACAAAGCAAAAAGAATTACGGGACAGATACTGGGAACCTTCAAAAGAAGGGACAAAGCAGTAATGATTCCCTTACTGAAAACAGTGATCATACTAAAATTGGATTACTGCTCAGTCTTGACGCCTCTACATAAAAAGAAACCAATAAACTAATCCCTAAAACAGGTTTTATTAACTGTATCATACTCTTGTTCTTCCTTATATAACGTACTGCACCCTTGTTTGGGGAAACTCCGCTAACAACGTATCTTTGTCATCCGAAAACGAGCAATAAAGTTATTATCTGATGCTGATTTTCTCGATCATTCTCGTGCATTATTTAAAGAGCTAAAACTACTTAAGCTCGATGATGTAATCAAACTGGCACATTTTATTTTTGTTTACGAGTGTAAGAACAAAATCATTAATTTACAATGGGTAAATAGATATTTTGTAACTCAAGAAATCCACTCGTATCAGACCAGAAATAGATCAAAGCATAAATGCAAAAAAAACTTCACTTTTTCTACGTAAGTCACAATATGATGATAAAAACCCACTCTAATAGACAGAGTTTATTTCCACAACAGTTTCGATGCCCACTGGCATCCTCTTCGGGTGGATACCCGAAGAGGATGCCAGTGGGCATCGAAACTGTTGTGGAAATAAACTCTGTCTACTAGAGTGGGTTTTTATTATCAGATCAAAGCATATCTCAATTCAGATTGTCTTCATCTCAAAAATTACCCATTTTCATTGGATTGAAACTATGGAATGATTTAAATGCTGATATAAAAAATATTGTGAATGTAAATTCGTTTAAAACCAATCTAGGATTAATGTACATTACAGCTACCTCTCGATTTACGCGATAGTTACGTTCTTGAAAATGGTCGTATAAATAAAAAACGCGTAAATCAAACATAATTTTCCAATAGGAAATAATGTAAAAAGTAGAGGCAAGGGATTTTTGTTATCAATAAGACACAGTACCCAATATTATACCATTGAAAAACTACAGTATACTAATAAATCTAATACACGTACAATAAATTCTAGTAAGTAAAAGAAGAAAATGACAAAGTTAATTCCAACATTTACCACTGAGTGCTGCTCTTGAATTGCTCGCTGGTGCTGGTGGAAGGGAGGAGGAGTTATTGAATGGGCTGGGCTCTTACACCACTAGATGTTGATGGCTGGCTCGTCATCCTTACGAGTCTCCTTTTTCTTGAGAAAGAAATCCCATGTCTTCAGCGAGGCCTTCATCGGCTTCTCACGATGGATTTCTTTATTGCAATTGATGTCAACCAGGACATTTTAGGCCACCTTTGATCTGCGTTCCGTGTTCGGGTCGTCCTCATCAAAAATAGCGAGAGCAAGGTCGACGTAGCGAAATGCTTCAGCCGACCTTTTGCTAGTGAGAGAACGCACTTGTTCGACATCACCAGCACCTCCTCCTGGTGTTCTTTCTCCAGCTGGACAAGATCGCATCGCGTGACAAATCGTGCTATTCCAATTACCGGCGGGTGTAAATTAAAAAAAGGTATAAATGGACCGCGCGCGTTATTCTACAAACGCATAAACCAAACTCGCGTAAAACGCGAGGTGGTTGTGCTGTTGTTTATTCATTTTTCGTATGTAATCTGGGATTAAAGATACATTACTTATGATTCATCTCTTATCTCTCGCGTATAATATTGATTTCTTTGTATGCTATTAGTATAATACCTTCAATAATGACTTTGCATTTGTTATATCGATAATAATGATAATAATAATAATAATAATAATTTAAGGTTAATACATATTACATACCCTAATTAATAATTCGGATCAATGAAAGAAAGCCACCCCCTAAGGGGTCGGGGTGGCTTTCTTTTATTGACACAATTCGGGGGTGGCTTTCTTTCATTGATCTGTAAGTTATTTAGGTAGGTAGTGATAAGGCTTTATAAGGCTAACTAATGAAAATATCACGACCTAACCTAACTAATCGTCAAGGGCGTACAGTTGACCTAACGATTGGTTAGGTTAGGTCAGGGGTGTGCTGGGACCGGTTCGGTCCGGTTCGCCCGAACCGGTTGTTAAATTTAGATTGGATCACCGAACCGTTTGTTCGTGAGAAAACTGATACTCAACCATCGCAGAACGAACTGGCTATATGGAAACTTCTTGAATGAGAGAGCATGATTGAGAAGGTAAATTTATATCTAAAATTTTTAAAAAATTTTCAGGATTTTATAAAAAAATATAGGTAGTATCACAAGCAGTGGTCGTTTCAATACTTATTTATTTTTTGATGAAAAATTACTTTATTTTTAGATAATTATGTCATTAGGGAGTATAAAGAATATGTTAAATAATTTCTGCCAAAATGTTACAAAATGCTGTTTGGAAAAGCTAAAATGCTACCGCTCACCCCAGACCCCCTAGCTTAATAACTCGCGCCATTGGCGCTCGCCGATTTACACCCCGATCTGATCACCATAATAATGGGTTATGTTGTGGCTAATGTTGTAACATCGCTTCCCGGAGATCAAGGAAGTTAAGCGACATTGGGACTGGGTAGTAGTTGGATGGGAGACCGTCCTCCCAGCCTCCGCGCCAAAATTATGTAGCGACCCGTGGTTCAGATTCCACGTAAAACTGTAGGTCCCCTCCGTCATATGACCTTAGATGTTGCGAAGGTTAAACAACCCCAATAAAAAAAATAAAAAAAACCTATCTATATCAGAACCGGTTGTTAAGAAATTGGCAGCACACCCCTGGGTTAGTTCGTGATATTTTCGTTAGTTAGCCTTATAAGGTTTACGGATCAATGAAAGAAAGCCACTCCTAAACGAGTCGGGGGTGGCTTTCTCTCATTGACAATTCGGGGTGGCATTGTGTACTAGAAACTTTTGGGGGTGGCTTTCTTTCTTTGATCCAATAATTCTTATTCATGATTTATATATTATTAATAATAATTATCCGTTTTATTTTTAATTAAGAGCCCAGTAAAGCCTAAAGCTTAAGGGCCAAATTAAATAAAATAAATAGTCCAGCTTCACAACTTGTAAGAGCACTGTATTTATTTTATTGATAATAAGGGTTAATAATAGAAGAAATACAGAGAAATTTCAGTGATGACTGCAAAAAACTCACCTACTGGGAAGGACTACGTGCATTAAATCTATATTCACTGGAAAGAAGAGAGAGGTACACCATAATATACGTATGGATAATAGGTAATAGAAAAACTAGTACTTAACCTCAAAATGAACCCCATAATCACCCGAACAACACTGGACAATAGGAAAGGTAGAATGTGTAGTGTTTTCGAACGAAAGGCAAGACGAAGGACATCCTCAAATCTGAAAGAAAATAGCTTTGTTGTCAGAGGACCAAGACTATTCAACCAGCTACCCAGACACATTAGAAACATCACAGATGTTATTAAAGTTGAAGGTTTTAAAAGATTAGATGACTGGCTCAGGACGGTTCTGGATAAGCCGGGTGTGCCTGGCTCTGTGATGTGGAGAGCTCAGGATAGTAATTCTTTCCTGCATCGTTAGGTTTAGAAGAGCCACCAGCCTGACCTCCGCGTGAAGAAACTGACGCACCAAACATTTTCAAGGTTGCAATATATATATTGTGTATATATATATATAGTTTTTTCATTTTCATATATATGACGAAAGAGAAATCGTAGTTAATAAGACATAAATTTTAAAAAATATCATTTAAACACTTAGTTCAGTGTTGTTAAGTAAATACAAAATACATAAATGCCCAATGAATTGGGTAGACATACCAAATAAATAATTTATGGCTTAGTTTTACTTCCTTCTAAACTTCTAATTTATGACCCGACCTTTGACTGTCGACCTTTTTGGCTAAGGAATTCGAGAACAGGTTTCCTCATTATCACTTAACGGGTTTTGTTTTTGAGTTACGATTCTGGTCCTGTTGAGTAAACAGTCAAAGCCCGAAACATTAAATGATAAATTGAAGTTACTAAGTGACAGATGAGAGAGAGAGAGAGAGAGAGAGAGAGAGAGAGAGAGAGAGAGAGAGAGAGTAAAACCAAGAAAACCAATAAATTGAAATTATCGAAAGGAGACTCGCACATGTCCGAATTTAAGATAAAAAAAAGTGAACGAATGAATAAAAATTTCTTATTGATAAAAATATTAAAACATTAAAATTATTACAATAATTTTAACACACAACGAACAATTGTTAATAATTGTACAAATTATATTTACTTTTAATTTGACCCTTGATCTTTATTTAGGCTTTACTCGTAAACACGGATGAAGACATTGAAAGACTTCAGAAATACAAATTCCTGTAGTGAAGAATGGTAATCCGCCGTTAAGAAAGTTAATAAAAAAAGAAAGAAAATAAAGCAGAATGTATCCTAAAAGCGGTTCATAATCCTCCGTCTCAATGCAACCCGACGGAACAATGTACGGGAAGCATGCCAAGGTTTTTGTAGAACGAAAAAAATAATTAATTTATTGCAAATGTGGTCGTCTTTATCTAAATCAGGGAATGAGCTAATGTTATTTTTAATGTAAATACACTTAATGCTTTTATTAGTTTTAATAAAATCTATTTTTATTCAATTTAAGCAATAAAATTATACTTTATGATATATATGTATATTAGAGGAAGATTATACCCATGCCCTGAAGAAGTTTCGGTCGATGTGTGTGTGTGTGTGTGTGTGTGTGTGTGTGTCAGGGCCGGATTAAGACCTTTAGAGGCCCTAAGCACTTAAAAGATTTTGGTGCCCCATATATATGTAATTCAAAATATAAACAAAAATAAACCATAAAATAAAATTTTATTTTTTGAAATGAAACAAAACTTACAGTAAGATGGAAAATAATGTTTATTTTTGTATACTTCCACTTCATTTATATTTGAAAAGTTTTCTCCTACTTTTTTTAATTGCAAAGTCTTTGATCAGATCCTCAAAACTAATCTTACGTAACACATCTGCTTCTATACTTAGTAGAGATAAGGCATCCAGCCTGCCTTGTTGCATAGTTGTTCTGTTGGTATTTTTAATATACTTCAACTGAGAAAATGAACGCTCAGCTGAGCAATTTGTGACCATTAATGTTAAAAATATACGAAAGGCAATTTCTACATTTGGGAAGGCACACTCAATATTGTCTTCTACAATTATTTTATAAAGTTCAGCATGACTGAATCTTGTTTTTACATTTACTATAGCACACGAAAATATTTAATCTATATGTATTTTTAATATGGCGCTCAAAGATTTGATATAAACAAAATAATAACGCAAAGCGTAAAGTGTGTGATTACAACGAAATATATTTATTCTCTCAAAAGGGTTGTTGTTCACTACAAATTCAAACAATGAAAAAAAAAAATACTATATATATGAATATATATAATTCAGTTTTCAACAGCTTATAGGCTATAAGCCGCGATTATAATAGTATAATAAATCCATGGTAAATCCGACAATGGAAAATTTCTGTGGTGCCCCCCTTCCCTTGATGCCCTAAGCACGGGCTTATTTTGCTTAATGGTTAATCCGGCCTTGGTGTGTGTGTGTGAATAGATATTGAAATTAATATTCAGGAAATTATATAAATTCAGATCAGGAAGTCAGTTTCAAAGTGTCACAATATTAGATTCAGGAAGTCAAATATGACGATGAACTACGCATGCTTAATATATTGTATTATAATGACATAGCTATGATACGGCAAAGATGATAAAGAATTATTGTATCGTAATTCAGAAATTAACAAGTTTACGTTTTCTCCCGCGGTTTTTCTCCGTTTTCATCTTTAACGTATAATTATAATAACGTTGTACGTCACGAAACGTATGAAACGAAATAAGGAATTACATGAATTATGAATATTAATTTGTAACCTAGTGGTTAGGACGATGGGCTGCTGATCAAGAGGTCGTGAGATCGAGTCCGGGTGAGGACTTCGTAATTTCTGACCCACCCTAATGGGTCGTGGTTCGGATTCGGGTAAACGAGCTTGAATTTCGTCAGAATGAGCAATTCGGGCGGAAGCAAAACCGAGGTTTTTTTTTTTTTACCAAAGAACGCCAAAAAAAAAAAAAAATCATACAAACGAGTCTTAATTTAATTGGAGAAGAATGTATTACAATATGCTTCATTTATCCACATTTGATGTCCATTTCATTATTGTATAAGGAACGACTTCTTAAATATGCATAACAACAAACAAAAAACCTCTTTTATGTGTCCATGTTTTACGAACATGTGATGTACGACGACATAAAAAAAAATAGTAATTATTCCTAAAAACTACGCTAATTTTTCTTGTTTTTATCTCCACATTGATATGAATTCTGGAAAAGAAAATATAAATCCGCCGAAATGGCAATTGTAAATTTGCCAAAGAAGAATTGAAATGAAACTTTACGGGCTCCATTTTTATGGATTTGAGGAAGGCTTTTCTCGTCATAGACCGACCCAATTTCATCCAATGAATCATGTTTTTTAGGACTATTAGAGTGATTGGTTTAAAAGTTGTTTAGTCCCATACTGGTTTGTTTCATTTAGCAAAATGAACGTTTTTGAGGAACGAGTATTTGGCACCCTTCATTTTTCATTAAATCTCTCTAAAGTTTAGGAATACTAAAATTTATTTCAGTATTTGTAAAAAGAGAGGTTTCTTTAGAAATATTATAGGAAACTTTAAATACTGAGTTTGCCAAATCTGGACTTAAATTTGAACCAATAGAATAATTTTTAGAACAAAATACGCGTCATTATAAATTAATTCAGTTATTTCCTCGATATAATGGCGGTCAAAAGTTTTTTGACCCGTTTAACGTCCTGAGGGCACTCAGACGGACAGTAACGCCACCAACCAGGAAAAATAAATCCTTAAAAGCTGAAGTGGGTTGAACTAAATGCGGTGCGTGCAGCCGACTCATCACTGCATCTCCGTTCCCATTTCTCAGACTGCCATAGTTGGGATTTGGCGGTCTAAGACTGTGTTATATGTCTAAAAACTTTTAACTCAGATACGTGTAACGGTAGAAACAAAAGTGTCACTCATCAAAATTTAGTTAATTTCATCCAAAAATGTACTAATTTTATTAAAATACAAAAGAAAGCCGCATTAAACGCTGAGACTTATACAGGGTGTCCCAGAATTAACTATCTATTTCAATGAAATCGGACAAATTTTTTAAAAACACACTTTTATTTATGTTTATCATGTTTAATATGTGTTAAAAATGTATAAATTTCTAAATTTTTTTCATAATTTTATTTTCATAATTTTTTCATTATCTGGTCCAATGAAAGACCGTCTGAAGTCATAGAATGGCAAAGAGACTCTCCAAAAGTTAACGTGTGGCTTGGAATGACCAAATCCAAAATTTATGGCCCATTCTTCTTTGCGGAAGCAACTGTAACAGGTACCGTCTACCTTGATATGCTTCAGCAGTTTCTCGAACCACAGCTTCTTGATGATGGCATTCTTGATAATGTTGTGTTTCAACAAGATGGAGCACCATGTCATTATGCTCTAATTGTTCGAGAATACCTCAACAGACGCCTTCCGAATCGGTGGATTGGACGTGGAGGACCTCGACCTTGGCCTCCGCGTTCTCCGGATTTGACACCCCTGGATTTCTTTGCATGGGGTTTCATAAAAACAAAGGTTTATCGCCAAAAGATCAATGCTTCTTGTTGAAACACAACATTATCAAGAATGCCATCATCAAGAAGCTGTGGTTCGAGAAACTGCTGAAGCATATCAAGGTAGACGGTACCTGTTACAGTTGCTTCCGCAAAGAAGAATGGGCCATAAATTTTGGATTTGGTCATTCCAAGCCACACGTTAACTTTTGGAGAGTCTCTTTGCCATTCTATGACTTCAGACGGTCTTTCATTGGACCAGATAATGAAAAAATTATGAAAATAAAATTATGAAAAAAATTTAGAAATTTATACATTTTTAACACATATTAAACATGATAAACCTAAATAAAAGTGTTTTTAAAAAATTTGTCCGATTTCATTGAAATAGATAATTAATTCTGGGACACCCTGTACATTGATTTGAAACTGCGGGTAACCAACAGTTTAGCAGTGTTCCTATTTTACATGGGTAACTTTAACATTCTCATAATTTCTTGCTAGTTTAATGTGTGCATAACACGTTGATAAGCAGTGCCGTAACAAGGGCGAGGCGAGTGAGGCACTTGTCTCGGGTGCTCAAAGCTGAGGGGCGCGGAAAAACTATATAAAATATGTATCTACTATCCCAAGCACACCATGCCATTAGGGAAAGGGCGCATTTCTATAAATTTTCAGTACTTTTCAGTACTTTATTTTCTGTTTTCCATCCATATTATTCGATCAGCGTTTTTCCAAACTGAATATTGCAAATCAGAAAACAGGATTTAATGAGTGGAAAAATTTAAACCGTATTGTAGAACGTGAAAATTCAGCTAATCATCGTGAAAATTTCTGTAAATGGAAATCCCTACAAAAAAAGACTATTGTGCGGACAATGTATCGATGATGCACTACAGAAATTTACCACTTAGAGGATCGTGTAAAGTTATAGGAATAGGGGAGCACAATTTTATAGGGGGGCGCAAGTATAAGAGGAAGCAAAATTAGCTAGTTACGGGTCTGTTGATAAGTAAGAGCGAACTGGAGTTTCAATGCGTTTAATAAGCCATCATTTCTGCAATGTTTGTGGGTGTGTACCGTTTAGTATAGCATGATACTCTCCAAGGTAGCTAATTGATTAGAAGTACTTCTACAACCACGAGCACCCATCCTATAGAGTAGTGAGGACACGGGCGACTTTCACATTGGAAACATTGTTGGACTGTTAATTGGAAGAAAGAGTGATTCAAGCGCATTCAGAACTCCAAAATTCAAGAAGTGATTCAAGTACTTGAGTCACTTCTAATCACGGTTTTCTTCCTCCCACAAAGTGAGATTTGAATCACTTTTTTTCAAAAGACAAAAGTCATTAAAAAATGTACTCGCATCATTTTCATTTCCAGGCGTCCAATTACACGCAGTTTCAAAGAATAATTTTCCAAACTTCAGAAAGTGACCCTAAATATTAACTTTAAAATTTTCGAAATGCATTAATTAAACTGTCTTTAAATCTAAACAATAAAATCAACGTTAACTGCATATCTAAACTGAAGGACTTTTGACGACCCAGAACATTATAAACGCTGTGGCTATTTAGCCATTACTGGTCAGATAGCCTTCCAGGCTATTTGACCAGCACTGGCTAAATAGTCTCCCGGGCTATTTAGCCAGCAGTCCCGTGAACATATAGATTATAGACTGTTTTTGTGAGCTTTGTATTGTTTTTAAAAATTTGCTATAATCTTCATCGACATTTACGTCAATATTAAAATAATAAATAAAATTTCTTAATTTTAAATTTGTTAACAATTTGTTTTAAGTTTTGAAGTGCCGTAATAATTGAATGCCCGGTTAGATTAATTGAATGCTCGGTTAGGTCAACTGTACGCCCTTGACGATTGGTTAGGTTAAGTCGTGATATTTTCGTTAGTTTAAACGAAAATATTACTTCTTAACCTAACCAATCATCAAGGGCGTACAGTTGACCTAACCGGGCAATCAATAATTTTCACGTAGGTTTCGATTAATTTTAAGCAACTTTTACCAAAAATGTGTTTTAGTTATAGCTACCGCATACACTGAGTATATATATATATATATATATATATATATATATATATATATATATATATATATATATATACAAACTTATACAACTTATATACAACTTTGATATACTGTACCTAACTAATCGTCAAGGGTGCAGTTGACCTAAAGGGTATTGAATTAACCTAACCGGGCATTCAATTATTACGGCACTTCAAAACCTAAAACAAATTGTTAACAAATTTAAAATTAAGAAATTTTATTTATTATTTTATTATTAACATAAATGTAGATGAAGATTATAGCAAATTTTTAAAAACAATACAAAGCTCACAAAACAGTCTATATGTTCACAGGACTGCTGGCTAAATAGCCACACCGAATTATAAAATATATACAAACTAATTTATTAACAAAATATTTGGTTCATAATAGCTCTAACATAATTATGGGAGATGTATGTTTCATCTAATGTTAATACTGAAGAACTTTATCTGTATATATATATATATAATATATATATATATATATATGTGTGTGTGTGTGTGTGTGTGTGTAAAGGAAAAATACATTAGCCATGTTTACTTGACGATGATATAAATCATGGAGATATTCTTCTCGAAACTCATGTTTGTGATAGCAGCAGATTTTTCCTTTTGTTCAAATCTGAGTTATTCTGAAGCATCCTGATACTGTTTAAGGATCTGATTTCGTCCTTTTGCGTCAGTAGGAGGTAATGACGATACCGTGTCGTCATTTGTCACAGCGCCCCTTGATGTCTACGATCACGTCACGATTAGGAGGTGTGATAAATTTACGTATAACAAATTTACTAGTGCTTATCCTGAAAGTGATATAGAAAATGAATCAAATAAAAGAAAACAATTTCTTTCAAGGGATAACTATAATAATAGAATTAATTTATATCGTTCATATTCGATTTTCAATATTAAAAGTTTAACGTTTCATTACGTTTCCAATCTTCAACAGTTAGTATTCGTTACATATTTTTCACTAAATAATTATTTAGTTACATTATTTTGTAGAATAGTAAACGACAAATAATTAATTTTCTTAATTCAATGACTAGGCCTACTACTATTATACTGATTTCTTTCAATGGGAATTCCTAAGTTTAAATATGATTAAACTGCTATAGGCTAGGGTCTTCTGGCACAAATAACGTGCCTTTATTTTGAAGTATTTATATTAGCTTATTTAAAATATTAAAACAAAACTATGGTAGCAGTGTCTCTTTCCACAAATAACTAAAAAAAAAAAAACAAAAAAAAAAACCGTTCTTAAAGATTGGATAATAATATTCTTTCCTTCCTTCTCATTTTCTATTATTTTTGTATTATTTTTACTTAATAATTTCAAGTCTTGACTGCCATAGAAACTAACTGGGAATATAATATGATGATGACAAGAATATTTAGTATTTTATGTCAGCAAATTTTAACTGAAATTATCTATGTAAGTTTATTTAAGTAACAACCTTAAAATCTTTAGCACTATACTGTCAAGTACGAGACAAATTCGTTTACACTTCAGTGAAATATGCTAAAAAGATAAAAAATACAATGAGCGTAAATCTCTGAAATTGTATAATAAATGGTGGTAGTTTGGTATAAATTATATACAATATTTAGGTTATAATAGAAGACTCGTTTTAAAATTTGAGAATATTATATATATATAATATATATATATATATATATTCAAGGAATGTATATTAAATTTAATCATGAAAATTATACAACAAAAAAAAAATGGGTACTTACGTATTATCGGGAATACCAAACTGTTTATTATGTATTTTTGCTCTCTTCATTTCGTTTAAACTAACGAAAATATCACAACTTAACCTAACCAATCATCAAGGGCATTCAGTTGACCTAACCGGGCATTCAGTTGACCTAACCGGTCAATTACGGCGTTATTCTCTCATCTTTAACTTGCCCGAAATGTGACAGTGAGTGCCTAATACGAAAAGGTCAGAAGATATTTAGGTGAAATAACCAATATTTATCCGTTAGGTTAATTGAATGCCCGGTTAGGTCAACTGTACGTCATTGATGATTGGTTAGGTTAAGTTGTGATATTTTCGTTAGTTAAAACGAAAATGACGAGAGCAAAAATACATAATAAAGAGTTTGGTAGTCCCGATAATACGTAAGTACCAGAAAATTTATTAGTTTTGTCAAACATAAAATTTTATCCAAGTATTAAATTTTTTGTGACTGTAATTTCTAATTCCATATTTTACAAATTACTTTTAATTTTTCGGATCACCGGGAGATCAGGGCCCCCAGCCTTCTTTAGTTACCCTTATAAGGCTAACTAACGAAAATATCACGACCTAACCTAACCAATCGTTCGGTCAACTGTACGCTCTTGACGACTGGTTAGATTAGGTCAGGTCGTGATATTTTCGTTAGTTAGCTTTATAAAGCTAACCAAAGAAGGCTGGGGGCCCTGATCTTCACGTGATCCGGAGCTTTACCAAAATTTGGACTGTTTCCGATTTTTTTTTAAATAAGATATTTAATGTAGATTTTTACGCTGATTTCAAAAATGTTAAATCTTTTTTTTGAGAAATGAGCGGTTCAAGGTTCAAAGGTTACGTTCGTTATTGTAATTTTGTATTAGGTCAAAAACTATAACAATACAACTGAAAAATAATACGAGAGTTATTGTATTCTTTAGTAATATTGGCTTCTGTCACTAAGTATTTGCATGAATAGATTTCGACCGTTATTTTTCTGACGCCACATAAATTCGCCCAAGTAGGTATCAATCAGGTCAACTGAATGCCCGGTTAGGTCAACTGAATGCCAGATTAGATTAATTGAATGCCCGGTTAGGTTAATTGAATGCCCGGTTAGGTTAATTGTACGCCCTTGACGATTGGTTAGGTGAAGTCGTGATATTTTCGTTAGTTTTAACGTTATCTAATATCTACAGAAAAGCTGAAATTTATCATCAAAAATAGTATTAACAATATGACAAATCAATATACACACGCAAAAGATTTTTCTACAGTAATATAGGTAAACTAGTACACCATGTAACTTTTAAAATAGTAACTATATACGTAAACGAGAACACCGAGTAATTTTTAAAATAATAATTTCTCCAAAAAGAGGACTTACATTTTTGAAATCAGCGTAAAAATCTACATCAAATATCTTATTTTCAAAAAAATCGGAAATAGTCCAAATTTCGGAAAAGGGCCGGTGATCGGATTTTTCTTTAAGTTACTCATGAGATTTTAAAAGAAAATGGGAGAATTATAGTAAACTGTTTTAAATGTAACCACGGAAAAACTAAAGCCGTACAATTACCTATTTCATATTAATCCTACTAGTACGAATAACACTCGATATTAGTAGTTTATTAAACTTCACTAAAATGCAGAAAAAATAAAATGCTGAATAAACTAGTAAAATTTTAACTAATTTACATTTACGGGGGCTAAATTATAAATGTTAGTTATAAGTAAATTTAACAAACCTAATTCAGATAAAAAAAATATTAAACATTAGTTTCATAATTAAAACTAGATTCTAAATCAAAAGGGAAATCACTCCGTAAATCCGAACATCGTCATTGATGAGAGTCGCAGGTTGTTTAAAAGATTGCGTTTCTCAATATTCCATTCTGACTTTTTACATCACTTCAATAAACTTTCAATACTGAGAAATATCAATTAAAAAAATCTGGATTCCCTTTTTGGTTACGAGAGATGACGACGAAGCTCCTCTAATTTGTAGCTAAAAGGGAACCTTCATGACAATCAGTATGACGAGAAAACATAGAGCAGCTGCGGGAAAAAAAAATTTAAAGTGCCGAAACAATTACTAATTAGAAGTAAGGTTTTTAAAATATTTTACCATTTTAAGTAAAAATAATAACATTTCGAAATCAAAACCCCAAAAATTACTAATTAGTTATCTTACTAATAATTAGTAATTTGGAGGATTTCGTGGAAATTTTATTTTAAGGGGAGAGTAGTAGTTTCTCGCAACTGTACACACACACACACACACACACTATATATATATATAAGATAAATTCTTGTATTCTTGCATTCGTTTTCACTTAAAAAACAAAAATTTAAAAAATCTTAAAGAACATATAAACAACCGACAGTTAAACGAGTAAATCCTGGCTATAAAATACATTTGTCTATTAAAGTGTATCATATACATAATGCATTAA
This sequence comes from Bathynomus jamesi, assembly GCA_023014485.1. Lineage (NCBI taxonomy): Eukaryota > Metazoa > Arthropoda > Malacostraca > Isopoda > Cirolanidae > Bathynomus > Bathynomus jamesi. The sequence continues at coordinate 81,242 of JAJOZX010008425.1, read as the reverse complement.
ATAATTTCCACTCAACGACGCTTCACTAAAAACTTGATATTATCTAAATTCAATGAAGAAAGAAAAACTATTTCGAAACGTCGTAAATGTTGCGCGGAAATACTTTTAGGATTAACGTACAGTCAACTAATCTCGATGAATCTGTTCGCGTAAAACGAGAATGGAGAACGACTGCGAACGATTAATAAAATACGAAACACGACAAAACTTAAATTTACGTAGTCGTGATGATAATGCTGATGACGTCATAAACGCCCTTTCCTCTCCCCCCACTGTCCATCTCCCTCCATTTCCCCGTATCCCAGTTCGATTCTTCCTATAATTTTATTACGTAATTTTCCCTTCCCGATTGAATACCGCGCGTTGGCTGGTAAAATTAGGCTAACTTGGGTATAATAATAATAATTCTCTTCGGGGTTAACTCCCTTAGTAATGGCGAAGGTTACGTGGCAGATGGGTCCTAAAGACCCGAACCATCCTATAAGGGTCATTACATCATTTGAACGCGTAGGAAGGTCACCCATCCAACTGGTGAAGAGACCCAGCGCCGCTTAACTTAGCCGATCTAACAGTAAACGGTGTTGCCACGCGTTCGCAATGTATCGTTCGCGGAACTTATCAATTCTATTAGGAATTCGATAAAGAGGGTGTAGGCCCCCACCCCAATCCCCATCGTCCAAAAATCATTCGGAAGAGATTGAAAAGGATAAAAAAATAAAGGAAACTTTAATTAATTCTACTAATTCTCACTTTACTTTCTTTATACAAAAGAGTAAAAACTAAATCGGTAAAAACTAAAAGACCAAAAAAAAAATACCAGGTACAATATTTTATTTCTCCTCTTTTCTTGACATTACAGTCTTCGTAATTTAATTTAAATAAATATTCATTTTAATCGAAGAGGCTCTTCTATAAATACATTCAATCCTGTTTAATTAAATTTCTTATACAGGAATACCTCGAAATTCGTCGTGAATTTGCGTTGGTAAAACAGTTGAATTTCGTCAATGTCGATCATTTTTTTCACATTTTTTCAAAAAACGATGAATCTGCGAATATGGACGACGGATTTGCGAAACTAAAAGATTGACGACGAATCTGCGAAATGACGAAATTTGAAACGACGAATTTTGAGGTATTCCTCGTATAATTTAAAGTACAATTAGGAAAAAAAGGTTTTTAGTTCTTCTGATCACCAAAGTAAAGGCAAATACCAAACAACGTCTTCTGAAATGAATTCGAAAACAGGAATGGAATGACTCCATTTTGATTTACTCAAAGCTCGTCTGTATTATTATTATTATATTATTATCATTATTACTCGATCATGGCTACAGCCTTAACCTAACATAGGAGGAGGATATCGTAGACACCAATCGACCAGGCAAGTACTCTGGGGGTAGGGGGGATGACGTTTGGCAGGAGACAGGAAGTGCTGGAACTCCCGTTCCTCCTGTCACTGTCCCCTTTAGCCGATCTTTTTCCGTGTCTCATGTCCCCTGTGAACACTCCAGCATGCTCACAAACACAAACTTCTCCCTTTATTCTTCACTACACATACACGCATTTCACACACTACACAATCTTCTCAAAGTTTATAAAAAAGGTATTATAAGCCTCGGAGACCTTGATTTCGCCTCTCTCCTTACATAGTGGGGGGGGGTTCATTTTTTGCGGGCGCTCTCTCTTGACCCCTCCTTCCTACAAAACAAAAAAATAGGATCTTCCGTGAAACTTGATGAAAATATCGCCACTGTGAATGACTCGAATTTATCCGAACTGGGTGATTCCCAGCATTTTTTTTTATCATAGGTCAGCGTATCAACTCCAAAAACATTCGCGCCAGAGCAAATATGATAGAAATGAGAAAACAAACTCAGCTTCAAACGCGAGTTAATACTGTCATATCAAAATTTTGCTATTATTCATAGTAAAGGCTTAAAACAAAATAAATTTTAAGTTCTGAGAGAATATGAAATACTCAATGGATGACTTTGAATTTTCTATCATTCTGTAGGAAATCATCTCTTCTATTGTATGTAGGATACAAAATTCTTCTTTATAACTCTCTTAGATCTTAATTTTTTTATTTCTGAAGAACAGCTTTCATATGAATCTGAAATTTTAGGCTGTTTTAGGCTTAAAATGGAATTTTGGAGAGACCAACTTTTTTTATTTACCAATTTAAAGAACATAAAAAGCTTTATCATATTACATACAGTACTTTTTATTGGGTGGTGTATCGGGACCAAAAAAGTGACGCGATACGATACTCGATACATTGGCAAAAAATGTATCTCGTTACGATACTAGATATATGAATAATATATGTGACGCGATACGATACGATCTACACATTATATATATATATATATATATATATATTAACTGCAAACAACACACAGTATAATTAACGTAAAGAACGACGCTTGTAAAGAAGAACGTTTAAGCGAGGCTCATGGTGTAGTGGTTAGCATATCTGACCAGCAATCGGAAGATCCCGGGTTCGATTCCCGGGTGGTTACCTCATTTTTCATTTGTTCGTTCTTTCTCCTCATCTTGTGCGGAACGTTCTTCTATACAAGTGTCGTTCATTACGTTAATTATACTGTGTGTTGTTTCACTTGTTTGCAGTTAAAAAGTATATATGTGCGACATGCGGGGGTGCCCCCTCAGGGCATTGGTTTCTGCTCGTATGTAGGAGAATTACGACTTCTGATTAAGCGAGGCCCATGGTGTAGTGGTTATCATATCTGACCGGCAATCGGAAGATCCCGGGTTCGATTCCCGGGTGGTTAACTCATTTGTTCGTTCTCCCTCCTCATCTTGCACGGAATGTTCTCCTATACAAGCGTCGTTCTTTACGATATATATATATATATATAATCATATGACATATTATGAAACAACTGAATTACTTTCGGTGCCTGGGTTACCCTTTTGGGGGAGGTCATTCTCCCTCTCCCCCAAAACCCCATCACCCCCCCTTATGCAAGTGGGGGGGCTAACCCCGTCCACCATTACCCCCACCCCTCTCCCACACAACTGAACTGAACTTGTATTCAAACAACTGCAACTTTTATTTTGTCTCATTCATAAATCATTTATTTTGTTTGATAAAGGAAGAAAACTCACTATTAATTTCCTTTAACAAGCAGAGCCTTCGGCTCACTGCCCTACGGGCATTGCTTGTGCTTCGCAAACGCCTGGGTTACCCCTTTGGGGGAGGTCATTCTCCCTCTCCCCCAAAACCCCATCACCCCCCTTATACAACTGGGGGGCTACCCCCCTCCACCATTACCCCCACCTCTCCCCCATTTACCCCCACCCTTCCCCCATCACAAGTTTTTATTTTTCCACATAGTCTCCGTCCTTTTCTACGGCTTTCCTCCACCTCGAAACAAGGGCCTTTATTCCTTGCTGGTAAAAGTCCGCCGGGTTCCGCTGGAGCCACCTCTTAACCTCCTCAACAACCTCATCGTCACTCTGAAACTTTCTTCCACGAAAGGCTGTATGGAGGGTGCGGTAACACAATCAAGGGCATTTTTGTGATGGCCTCTCTTGTTTGGAAACTGTTGTGTGGTCTCGCGTTATCGTGCAAAAGAAGGATGTCTTCCAGTTTTCTCTCCGGTCGAACTCGCTTTATACGTCTCTGGAGACTCTGTAGGGTAGCAATATATGCCTCTGAGTTGACCGTTTGTCCTTTCTTCATAATGTCCACCAGAACTCCCCTTTTATGTCCCAGAAGATGGTGGCCATAGCCTTTCCTGCAGAGGGAGCCATTTTGAACTTCTTGCGTGGGGAGTCTGGGTGATGCCACTCCATGGATTGGCGTTTTGTTTCAGGTTCAAAGTGGTGTACCCAAGTCTCATCCCGTCACAATTCGTGAAAGGAAGTCATCCCCTTCTGTCTCGTATCGCACCAACGACTCAGAAGCAATTTCTTTTCTTTCGGCTTTGTGATCTTTAGTCAGTTGGCGAAGAACAAACCGTGAACACACTTTTGAGTATCCCAGTTGCTGAATTATCGTGTTCACACTTCCTTCACTAATTCCTAGCTCCAGTGATAACTCCTTGTATGTGACGCGCCGATTCGATGGAATGATGCTGTTAGCACGTTGCACAGTGTGAGATGTCAGCCGATGCCGGGCGACCGCTGCGTGGCTCATCATCGAGGCTGGCTCTCCCTCTGATGATCTCACACGACGACATCTCCGTAAACATTTTGTAGACGTTTGTGAATATTTCCAACTGTTTCCTTCTCTGCGGTTAAGAACTCGATAACAGCTCTCTGTTTACGACGCACATCACTGTCAGACGCCATTTTCGAAACTGCGTTAACCATCGGTTTTGTACAAAGGCGTTTAAAAGCGGTTTTATACAAGGAGGAGGGGAGGTTCAAACTGGAAAAATCTGGTTATGTGAAGCGCAGAAAGTTCAAACTTATAGCCCAAAAGACATTTCAGACCTGTGGCCTATTATTTAGCTAAGAAAAAAGGGTGGGGCAAAATATGTTGAGTGCCCCTGGTATTTTTATTGAATTTTACAAACAGTGACTTCTCAAACAATTCATCAGACATTCTGTTTCTCTTTGAAGGAAAGAGATTTCCAGCTATGCCAAAAAATCTCTCAACCGGAGCGCTTGGTGGCAGTGTAGGTAGTGTTGTATTTTATGAACAGTTCTTTTATCAAAGGATACATGCGTAATTGTTGAATGTCTGATGAATTATTCGCTAAATAATTAGATAATTCTTGACGAGGTTTGTTCTCAGTTTCACAAGCACTGGATACCGCGACTCTGGGAGTGGGATTGGGGGATGGGGAGAGGAAAGATCACTGACCAAGTCTATTATAAAGTATCACGTTACTGACACTTATTTGTATCGTATCTTTTGACACGATACAAATAATAAGAAATGTATCGCGATACGATACAAGATACAGAAAATGTATCGCGATACTACGCCACCCTGCTTTTTAATTTCAAAGGTTAAAATCCACCATTCAGTTTTATCAAAAGAAAGTTTTTTTCTAAAATGTTTTGCGTTCAACACCTAATAACATCGTACGTATAGGGTGAAGGTGATGGAAATTTCGTTTGTATATAGAACGATGCGTTTTCTCTACGTATGACAAATTTTATCAAGTTCTGTTGAATAATTATTTGTTTGTGACATCAAACGCGAAAGAAAGTACTGAAGAGTTGTTCGCGTTTGTTCACTTAATAAGCAGTAAACGACAACTCTGAATGTAATTTCGTGAGAGAGACAGAGTGTATGAACCGTTAGTGGAGTCCTATACTTTTTCAGTTTATGACACTTACAAATTATCTCTGACATTCACCGATTACAGTTCGTCTGACTGTGAATGACAATTCATTTTTTTGTATGAAATAAAAATAATTTCGTTATATATATATTTATATATATGTGTGTGTGTGTGTGTTAAATTCGCTTTTCATCAGATCGTCATGAAAGTTGCTGGGAATGTTACCACCATACCCGGTTCAGGAATTTAGAGTAAACAGTTGATTTTTTTGCTCCTTTTGTGACCACAGGTCAATGTATCAACTCGGTAAAAATTTGTTGGCGAAACTTTAAAGGATATTTAAAATGTAGCGCAAGCTAATACTATTATCTTAAATTATTGATACTATTATTAGTGTTATTTGTATTTAAAATTATTTATATAGCGATCAGATACTTCCGCTATTTTCACACAACTACAACGTCACACTGCGAGCCACACTCAAAGCATTCCGTTTGCTTTAAACGTCAGACCTCAACCTCGTTACAAGGACTCCTGGGTACGACCCCCTCGACTTCTCTCCTCTGAAGCATCTTTAGTGACACACCAGATACCATCAGGTAAACAACATTTGTAGCAGGCCCATTTTGGCCTGGTGTCATTCACCTAACTTTATATATAGATTTTCATTACCTCGCGCATTATTAATATTGAAGTTAGTATTATACTGAAGTCATTAATCACGTGCACATTTCATTTCAACAACTGCAACTTTTGTCTCATTCATAAATCATTTATTTTGTTTAATAAAGGAAGAAAACTCACTATTAATTTCTTTTAACAAGCAGAGCCTTCGGCTCACTGCCCTACGGGCACTGCTTGTGCTTCACAAACTCGCCTACGGCGAGGGCACCTTCGGTCCCTGGGTTACCCCTTTGGGGGAGGTCATTCTCCCTCCCCCCAAAACCCCATTACCCCGCCTTATGCAACTGGGGGGCTCTCCCCCATTTACCTCCACCCTTCCCCCATTACCCCCAGGGGGGAAGGGGGCTGGCACCTTGCAACAATTGATCAACATTGCAATTGCATATATGCACTGTTGTAACGGCAAATTTGTGTGCCGAAATTTCTTACGAAAAGAGGAGCAGAAATTTTAGTTTTATGATTTTGTTGTTTAAATCTCTAAAGCAAGGTAGTTTAGAGTATGGTTATTGAAGAATATCAATAGGTTTCTTGTTACAGGGTTAAAAATAAAAATGTTTCAGATTGTTTAACGTTCGTTCGATTTTTATTTTTTGTATTCTCATGTTAATGGTATAACCCAGGACAGCCTCGCGGTAGAGATTTATGGTAGGGTCGAGGAACAGTCCTAGCTTCAAAGAGAAGGGAAAACAAGCTGGCCGGGTTCAGATGTAAAATGGCTTGTTTTCTCTTCGCTTCGTGGTTAAATTTTTGTGAGACAGACTTCGAATCCACTTGTTAAATTGGACCATGACGTTGGTCATAAATTTGAGAAACCAAGTGGCTTCGAAGAAAGAACTTTATTTTAAGTTGTAGTTCGGCCCTGTAAAGATGAAGTGGCTTGTGAAGAATGAATCTTTAGGCTCTGTGGCGTGATTGAAAATTTCTAAGTTGAGTTAAAACTTTCACGTTGTACTTAAATTTGAATTGCCCTTTTTGTGCGAACTTAGTTGCGAAGAGCTTAATTAATGCTAGCGACAGACAAAGAATTTTGTGAAATTTCGTTTAATTTAATTTTGTTCAAATTAAATGTTAAACTTGTAAGTTTGCGACATATTAGGTTTCCTCAGGAAAGAGTAAATATCTTGTGTTGAAGTTGGTTCCAGTGGAAACCCGGGAAGTTAGTGCATGACCATTCAGTTATTGTGAAAGGTAATCTAATTTATTTGACGGACTTTTTACCTGGAAAAATCTGCGGAAGAACTGTTGATAGTAAATTTCCCAAATTTTTGTAAGTAAACTATTTTTGTAAACTTCTTAAATTACGAAGTTTGAATTTAGTGCTGTTTCTAAAGTTACACGCAAATAAAAAAACCCTCTGTATAAATGTTTTTTTGACTTAAATACTTGCAAACATTTTCTTTAAATTAAAAATTTGAATTTTTTTAAACAAAATTTGTAATCGCACATCCGTATATTTCTTTCAATTTATGTTTTAATTGGAGTGAAATTAAATAAACTTTATAAGAGGGTGTGTCTCGTTTCTATGCTACCTTGCAATAGGCCTCTCTTGTAAGCTGAAGATAAATTAACATTGAAAGTTTGAAAGTCAAAGTGGGCTTCAAGTAAGCCAAGGGAAACTACGCGTATAAAATTAAAAGCCATCCGAGTGGATAAGGCAGTCATCCTGAAATAAACGAACCACGCGCGTACGAAAAAAGTGCAATCGGAAAAGGGTGTGCACCACATAAATGAAGGGGTTACGCACCACAGCACTTTATTTTTTTTTACTTTGTCATGTATTTTCCGGACAATGTGCAACTTTTTTTATTTATTTTTTTTCACTTTTTCATTTTTTAAATTTTTTTTTCACTTTTTCATGTATTTTTTTTATTGGTATAGGATAATAACATTATTTGGTCTGAAAAGACCTGGTGACACTCAGCCTCAAGCAATCATAATCAGTATTCATTAACTTAACCTAATAACATTGAATTAACATTATTATAGTGCCAACGAGGCACTATATTTATATTAGGCTATCTTTTCATCGGATCATCATAAAACTTGGTAGGTTATTTATATATATATATATATATATATATATATAATATATTTATATATATTACAAGTATCAAATTACATATATATATATGTGCCTCAGTGGTGTAGTGGTTAGCGTCGCTGACTACGAATCCATTGGCCCCGGGTTCGAGACTCGGTGACTGCAGTCTGCGCGCAGCAAAACCTAGCTGGTCATCCTTCCACACAATAAAGAAAGTGGTTGGGAGATAAATGGGTACCCTGGGTGGCCTAGACGCTGGGTTGCTGGTGGGACGTGGTTCGGATTCCACGTTAAACTGTAAGTCTAAGGTGGAGTGAAAAGCTTGACCTTCGTCAGAATGAACAATTCGGGCGGAAGCTAACCAAAGGTTATATATATGCTTGAAAGGTTTGCGTCTGAGTATCCACAAAAGCCTGGCGTCTATATATATATTATGGGTGTGCCGGATAGTATTTTTTACTATCCGGCCGGATACCGGATAGCCGGATAATAATAAAAAATATCCGGCCGGATACCGGATAATATCATTCAAATAATTCATAATTTTTTATATATTATTATTTAGCTATTACTTGACTAATTGACTATACTATCAAATTTTAATCACTATTTGATGTAAATTATAGCTATCTTTCAATAACTTTACTAATTAGTAATTACCTATATTTTATCCTTTTTAGGATTGTTTCATTGTCTAAATCATATAGCTATATAGCTAGTTAGTATTAGTTACAGGCTTACAGCAATATTTTAACATTATTTACCCCCTAAAATGGCTAGTTTTATTTGGAAAATATTTACAATACATGAGACTAATCCAACGATAGCTATTTGCTCCCTATGTTCCAAACAGATTAAAAGGGGATCAGAGAAATTGGGTGCTAGGTGCTATAGCACAAAACCTTTGCACAATCATGCAAAGATGCTGCATTCAAAAGAATATAAAGAAGTGTCTCAACTTAACAAATCATCTGAAAATCAAAATCAACCTATAGCGACCACCTCAATGGCTCCGAAGGAGAAAAAATTAGTTGCCATGGAAAAGCAACTCACGTTAGAAGAAAGTTTTTCCTTTAAGAAAATATGGGATATAATTGACTCAAAAGCTCAAGCTTTACATAAAAAGATAGGATTAATGATGGCATTGGACAACCATCCTTTTAGTTTAGTTGAAAAAGATGGCTTTATAGGACTGATGGCCCACGTACAGCCAAGGTATTTGCTACCAAATCGAACATATTTTTCAGAAAAAGTCATACCCAAAATCTATGAAGAACTCAAAGAAATTGTTATGAATAAATTGAAAGAAGGGAAATACATTAGCTTCACTTCGATTTTGGACCTGCTCTTCTTCAAATGAATCATTCATTTCCTTGTCAGGTCATTGGATCATGAATGACTACACTCATTGTAATGCAGTATTGCATTCAGCTCATTTTTCAGGATCGCATACAGGAATTAATATAGCGGACCAATTGCAATCTATGTGGCACTCATGGAATATTGACAGATCAAGGCGTAATATATTGGTCAGAGATGGAGCTTCTAACATAGCTTTGGGATGTGACCTTGCGGAAATACCTTCTGTTCACTGTTCAATTCATTTGCTACAGCTAGTGGTGAATGATGCATTCAGAGGTGGGGAGTCGGAGTCGGGAGTCGGGGCTTTTTTGAAGAGTCGGGAGTCGGAGTCGGAGTCGGGAGTCGGTAAAAACGACCGACTCCCGACTCTTTGATTCAATTTCTATATGCCAACAATTTACCAGAATACTACTCTGCCCTAAATAAATATCTTCCTGAACTAATTCTAGATTCACATTTCCACATTTGATTTATTGTTCTGGTAAATCTTAGCAAATGAATTTCATATTTCTATTTTAGGATACTAGGTACCATATAAAAATTAGCAATATATTAATTATTAATTTAATTAGCCCCTATTAGTAATGAGTCGTGGGCCTAGTAGAAAATCAGCAGTCTTTCAATATTTTAAGCTAAATGAGGATGAAAGTATTTTTATTTGTCAAGTAGAAAAGGATGGTAAAGAGTGTAATGCAAAAATTAGTGCTTACACTGGGAAACATGCTAATGCTCCAACTAGAGCCTCAAACTTGAAACGCCATCTACGAAACAAACATCCCAATATTTATAAGGTTGTAGATCAGCATGATAAGGAAAGAGTCGGGAGTCGGGAGTCGGAGTCGGTTTTTAAAAATACCGACTCAGGAGTCGGGAGTCGGGAGTCGGGAGTCGGTTGTTTTTGGCCGACTCCCCATCCCTGGATGCATTAATGGCTCAACGATCTATAAAAGACTTTGCCAACGTTTAGGGACACATTTTAACCACTCCCCACTGGCTACTTCTGAATTTAAAGCTCTCCAAACACAACAGGGTCATGTTCCTCTTCTATTGGTACAAGATGTTTTAACGCGCTGGAACTCATCTTATTTGATGCTAGAACGTATGGTTAAGTTGAAAAAATCAGTTGAAATATACCTTGCTGATCATAGTGAATTACTTGTTATTTCATCTAATGAGTGGCACTTGATTGAAAATCTTTTAAAGCTTTTACAGCCATTTTTAAAACTCACCCAAGAAATGAGTACAGAATATAGTTTACTCTCTACTGTTATCCCAAACATGTGCGCGCTTGAAAGGTTTCTTTCAAAAATTGGCCAGGATGATCAAGGAGTCCAAACTACAAAAGATGAACTGTTGAAGTCATTGCGGTCACGATTTTTTGCCAATGAAAGCAATGAAAAAAGAAAGTGTCTAAATGTCTTAACAAATCGGAAGTATGCTCTAGCAACTGTCATTGATCCACGATTTAAATTTTTGTTTTTTAAAGATCAACAAAAGGAAAATATTAAGACATGGTTAATTGAAGAAATAAATGAAATAAACAACCTAGAGAAAATTAGAGATAAATATTTTGAAGAACAGGCTCACAGCAGCGACGATTCTAATTCTTCTTCCTCCTCAACAGGAAGAAAAAAAGGCAAAGTTTGATGATGATCCACTCTCTGCTTGTTTCAGGGAACTAACACAAGAAAATTCAGAAAAGATACCTGGTGAGAAAAAGTTTAAAAAAAGCCGCAAGATGGCTTCATTCGCAGAAATAGCAGAGGAAATTGAGCAATATGCAAAAAAAAACCCATATCAGACAGACGACTATCTCCACTTGAAATTTGGAAAAATGAAGAATCCTTTCCATCTCTCAAGAAAATTGCTCTAAAATGGCTAGTGACACCAGCATCTTCAGTTTTCTCAGAAAGAATGTTTTCCGAATACGGAAATATTTTTGAAGAAAAAAGAAGTACTTTGCTACCAAAGCGAGGGGAGATGCTTCTTTTTATCCATCACAATGGACGAAAATTTGATTTAAACTTGTGAATCTAGTGTCTTGAACATAGTATTAATTTTTATTGTTTAATGTGAGTTTTTACTTTTTAAGGTTTTGCTATTTTAATAATTTCACTTACCTTACTGGTATATTTGATTAGGCTATATGTTTTATTTTTATATCTCAAATCTTAATAAAAGGTTTCGCTAATTCATATTTTTTCATATTGTAATTTGCAATATATATAAAAATATTTAAAAAAAAAAAAATTAAAAAGTAAGGGAAGCTGGGATCTTAGCTATGCGTCACACTTTTAGCTGGACCAAACATTTTGCCTTTTTAGCAGTGTTAATATAGTTACATACTAGTAGTGGTACATGCTTATTTATCAATTATTTTAATTTTAGATTTTTGTACAACTATATTCAACTTTTGCTAGCTAAAGGCTATGCAAGCTAAGATTAGAAAGGGGCGGGCTCAGATGGTATTCCATTACAAAAAAGACTATCATAAATATCCGGCTATCCGGCCGGATACAGGATACGGATAATAGCTGTTATCCGGCCGGATAGTGGTATCCGGCACATCCCTAATATATATACCTTTCTACCTTTCAAATATTTCGTACGATGATTCCTCATTTCACGAAGGTCAAGTTTGTCGCCCCTCTCGAGTTGGCTTGGTGAAGTAGGGAGTTGGTTTCTTGTACCCCTGGCTCAACTGGGATTGTTCTGAGCCAGGCATCTAATCTTTTGAAGATGTCCATCGCAACACCACTCGTGTGTGTGTGTGTGTATATATGTATGTGTGTAATATATATATATATATATATATATATATATATACAGGGTGGGCCGTAAGTTTCCATACATAGGAAAAATAAACATTTTTTTATGGACAACCATTTTTATTTATATAATATGCTCTACATGGTTGCCATTGTTTTGAAAACACATTTCAATACGTTTCCCCACTGTTGATGAACACGCATTAGCACAGTTGACGTTATGCTTGTAATGGCGTTGGTGATACGTTCCTTTAGATGATTTATGTCTCGTATCTTTTCCTGATACACCATGGCCTTCAAGTGCCCCCAAAGATAGAAATCAAGGGGGGTGAGATCTGGGGATCTGGGAGGCCACTCCACAGGACCACGCCGACCAATCCAAGCATCCGGAAACTGCTGCTGATCCAAATACCGACGCACGTGAAGACCATAATGAGGTGGAGCTCCATCTTGCTGGAAGTAAACTGGGAAGTTACCTTCCTCGTTTAGCAGGGATGGGAAAATCTCTTCTTGCAACATGTTAAGATACCTTTCGGCATTAAGATTTCCACTGACAAAAATTGGTCCAATAATTCTGTCACCCCATATCCCGGCCCCACATCACTTTACCGGCACCTTGCATCTTCGTCGGACTCAGCCAGTTAGGGTTAGCATTACTCCAATAACGTGTTTGCCGATTAACCTCTCCATTGACGTAAAAATTTGCTTCATCAGTAAACAAGATCTTACGTCAAACGCATATTCTTAGGGTATCTGAAACATAAAAACAAACGTTTAATTTTTCCTATGTATGGAAACTTACGGCCCACCTGTATATATATATATATATATATATATTATATATATATATATATATATATATATATATATATATATATACAGTGCCCGCGAAAAGTATCCGATCACTCAAGAAAATACAATATTTTCCCTTGATATTCAGAGACACGTAATTCACTTTCTACTGTATTTGTTCTAGCGACATCTGGTAACTTTGAGGTTGCTCGCTGATATGAGAGCTATCCAACGCATTCTCAAATTAGTGTTCTGGTAGCCTTCGTTGCGGTGGCTTTGTCTCAAATTTGTCAGATTTCACTGTTTGTGTAAATTTCTTGATATTTTTTTTTTTTTTACAGAAAGTGGTGTAAATAAAATTTATATATAATGTGTGCTAAAAAACAACTTAAGAGTGATTGTCGAGGTGCTATTGTTGCTTTGCATGCATGTGGGAAATCACAGAGACAGATAGCTAAGGAATTAAACTATCCCAAAGTACCGTTAATTTATGGGTTTCACGGGCTAAGAACAATGGTGGCCTAACCACGCCAGTCCCTAAAAAACGATCTGGCAGACCGAGAAAAAACAAATTCGCGAACAGACAAACTTATGAAACGTTTAGTATTGAAAAACCCAACAATAACTGCGAAAGAAATAAAATTTAATATGAATAATTTGTTATCTGGTGTTTCTGAACGAACTATCCAGGAGCGGCTCCAAAAAGAACTCGGATTACCATCTCGCCATGCTGCTAAGAAACCGTTCATTAATGAAAAAATGCGTAAAAAACGTGTCGCATTTTGTAAAAAATACATTCATTGGACTGTTGATGACTGAAGAAGGTTTTATTTAGCGATGAGTCGACATTTTTGACATTCAGAAGTTGTCCAAAAAAGGTTCGCCGGCCTATTGGCTCAAATAGGATGGACCCTAAATACACCCTAAGACAATGAAACACCCTCCAAGTGTGATGGTTTGGGGTTTTTCGGTTACTATGGGCGTGGAAACTTATATTTTCTTCCGAAGAACAACTATGAATGGTGCACGGTATTTAGCAATGCTACAGGATAAACTTCCAATGGCAATGGCAATCCAAAGGACAAAAACATACATGCATGATGGTGCACCATGTCACAGGGCCAAAAGTGACAAAATGGATTACTGACAATAAATTTGATATTTTGGATTGGCCTGGTAATAGTCCAGATCTCAATCCGATAGAAAATCTGTGGCTAATAATAAAAAATAAGGTTGAATGCCACGACACTGGCTCAGTCGAAAAATTACAAGAGGCCATCAAAAAGGTATGGTGCAAGGAAAATATCAGTGGAAGTTTGTCAAAACTTGATTAAATCCATGCCAAAACGTCTAGAACAAGTCATCCAAACCAAAGGACAGATGACAAAATACTAATATAAGGTTAGTATACATTTAAACATTGTTTTTTATGTAAAAATACAAATTTCAAGGGTGATCGGATACTTTTCGCGGGCACTGTATATATTATATATATATATATATATAATATATATATATATATATATATATATATCTTTTTGCATGTTTGCATGCAAAAAGAAATTTTAAAGCTTTGTCTTGACCTTGGACTTAAACAGCCTTACCTGAAACGATCAAATTAATTCGGCTCCTTTTGACAATTCCTATAACCAGTGTGTCAACGGAAAAGTTTTTCAACGCTTAACAGAATAAAGACGTACCTACGGAATACCATGTCAGAGGAAAGGCTGTCTAGTTTAGCAAGAATTGCCATAGAGAAAGAAATTGTAATATCGCTAGAGAAGAATAAAATGTTGCACTACAAAGTGATTGAAGAATTTGCATGAAAACCAAGAAGAGTGGAGTTCACGTATAAATAAATATGGTAAGGCGATGTTTTTTTTCCTAAATTTATGCCAGTTAAAAATATTATAATTATAATTATCATACATAATACATATCACAGTGAAACAAGTAAAAATTTTATATATATATATATGCTTGAAAGGTTTGAGCCTGAGTGTCCACAAAAGCCTGGCGTCGCCCCTATATATATATATATATATGCACACACGAGGGTAATTCAATAAGTACCTGCACTTTTTATTTTCACAATTTTATTTTCACATCTGATAGATTAATTATAAACACATCACTTCTCAACATAGTCTCCCTGTTTCTCAATACACTTAGTCCAGCGATCTACAAGCTTCCTAATGCCATCACAAAAGAATGTTTTTGACTGTGTGCGTAGCCAGTCATGCACCACCTCCTTCAGGTCATCATTGCCTTGGAATCGCTGACCTCTCAAAGCGTCTTTTAGTGGTCCAAACGGGTAAAAATCCGAAGGTGCCAGGTCTGGACTGTAGGCTGGATGGTCGAGAACTTCAAATTTAAGTTCTTGAAGGCATTTTCTAGTCTGTGCAGCGGTATGAGGACGCGCATTGTCGTGTGACAGAATAACACCTTCCGACAATCTCCCTCTCCGTTTTGTGCGAATTGCTTGCTTTAACTCATTCCGAGTTATGTTATGCTAACACTGTTTTGGGATACACGAGGCCCTATCTTTGAACATTATCTAGAGCGTGGAACTACAGTAACAAGTGCATCGTATTCTGACATGCTTCAGAATGAGTTAAAGTAAGCAATTCGCACAAAACGGAGAGGGAGATTGTCGGAAGGTGTTATTCTGTCACACGACAATGCGCGCCCTCATACCGCTGCACAGACTAGAAAATGCCTTCAAGAACTTAAATTTGAAGTTCTCGACCATCCAGCCTACAGTCCAGACCTGGCACCTTCGGATTTTTACCCGTTTGGACCACTAAAAGACGCTTTGAGAGGTCAGCGATTCCAAGGCGATGATGACCTGAAGGAGGTGGTGCATGACTGGCTACGCACACAGCCAAAAACATTCTTTTGTGACGGCATTAGAAAGCTTGTAGATCGCTGGACTAAGTGTATTGAGAAACAGGGAGACTATGTTGAGAAGTGATGTGTTTATAATTAATCTATCAGATGTGAAAATAAAATTGTGAAAATAAAGTGCGGATACTTAGTGAATTACCCTCGTATATATACCTTTCTACCTTTCAAATGTTCCGTACGATGATTCCTTATTTCATGTTTGCACTGAAAATAATCGGAGTCCTGATAGATGTATTTTAACTCTGACGTTAAAGCTTTTACGTCAAATAGATTGCTGTATTTATATTCAGTGCTTCTATTAAGTTTTTGGGGAAATTTTCTTTATATACTGCAAACATTAATGAATTCAACAACTCAAAAAATGAGAACTCCTGTGAATGGATTCAAATCGTTCCTGCAAGGCTGTTACAGAGGTATTCAGAATGTTAAAGTAAATTCCTTTAAAGTCTATCACTTTTCCTCTGAGTCTCTTAATAGGGGGAGGAATGGTCCGACAACTTACTATGTCACGTGTCTTTTTAAGAATTTCATTATAACTTTTGTCATTGATTTTTTCCTTCCAGAAAACTAATCAAATCATTAATTTTCTTTTTTGCAAATTCTGTCCACTATCCTGCACTGTAAAACATCAAATATGATAGTTTTTCAGCATTGCTAAGTAATTCTTCAAAGCAGCAAATATAAAACCTAAATAAAAAGTCATCTAGTTTTGCGTAAAGGTTTTCAACCTGGTTTAAACTATCTTCATCCCACGAGATTTCATCATTCAAAATGCTTTCTAAAGCCTCTTTCAATGCTCCACCACACTGACGTAATATAGTTGATACCGTTCTTGACCGATAGCACCAGCGTGTTTCACTTAAACCTGGAATGATAACTTTAAAATTATTGAATACATTCTTTCTCTTTGTGCTTGAGGAAGTAAATTTATTAAATGCCTTCAAATAAGAGAAAAAGTTTGACACCTGGTAAATGATTCGCTACTTTAATAATAAGTACATTCAGTGTGTTCGCATAATAGTTTTTTTTTATTAAGCGAGAGGATGCTACCGAGAGGATGCGTCACGGTGGGCTGCTCGTCTGTTGTTAAATAGTAAAGGTTTTTGACTGTTTCCGCGGAAAATTTAGATATCATTATGTTCATGAACACACAGTGATCCCGCGTATATACTTAGCATGTTATAATGGGTAATAGTGTCGTGATAATTAATGTGAAAGGATGGTTGTGCATGGAGCTGGTGGTATCTGGAACGTGATTTAAAGGGACAAGAAGTGGGCACTCTTACCAGCATCTCCTTCCCCTTCCCCTCCTCCCACCCCACCCCCACCGTCTACACTACGAATCATCTAAAAGACATTATAAATAAAGTGTCGACCCTCCGGGATAATGAGAACAATATTACCTTCTACGTTACTAATTTCCATAGAATACCAGTAATCTCTATGGGTGATGTAGACGTTTCGGTGCTCCTCAAACAGTACAATAAGGTACAAAAGTCGTTAGTTGAACTGAAACACCAACACGTAGTGTCAAATCAGAAAAATGCAATTTCGCTAGAACAATTCCGGTCAGAGTTAGATGCGTTGAAAGAGACGCTCCTCCAAGAGCCCAGTTACTCGGAAGTTGTTCAGCAAGTCAAAACCCCAAGAAGCGCGTCGGGCAGCGAAGGAAACGAAATCTCCTCCCCCAACTCCCCCTTGAATGTGGGGTAGAAACGCAGCATGCAGGGGATGCGGTCAACCTCCTTCCCGTTCAGAAAAGGACTCCTGCTCCCGATTTCACAATAAGGAATAGGGACTGTCCGATGCCAAGAGACGAAGCATCACTGCCCTCTTTCTTACCTCCCACTGAAGGTGAGAGGCGTTCGATTACTCAAACGCCTCGCTCGGCGTCCAGTTCCCCCCCCCCTCCCACCGAAGGAGGGGCACGCGCGTCCGTCAGGATATAAACACCGCTAACAGACCCTCACCAAGCCACAGAGTAGGGGAGGGGCCTTCTATCCCCCCAAGGTCGTGCCACCCATCCCCCAGGCAGGCGAACCCTACCTCAGGGAGATTGAGGGAAGAGGACGGGTGGGTCACAGACTCACAGTTAACAGGCGCTCTCCAAGGAGGGTTCCTCAACCTGTCAGCGCGGCAAAGCCACCAGTGAGGAATCTCACCCTCTTTGTGTCGCGAATTCAGCTCTCGAACGAGGGAAGCGATATTCGACACATAATGAAAGAGGTCTGTGATGAACACAGTATATTGTTAGTTAATAAACTAAACACAAAATCTCCGTATTATAACTCATTTAAAGTAATAATTAAAGGTGTAAATTCGCATTTCAACCCGTACAATATGAGTCAGTGGCCAAAAGGTATTGCTGTTAAGGAGTTTATTCACTTTTTCAGGAGATTTGATAACAGGCAAACTAATAATAATAATAATAATAGGCGCCCTAACGGCAATGCCTGAAATTTGTACTGTGTATACTAATAATCAAATTAATAAGTTTTCTCAGTCATGGCGGATAACTTGTTGAAAATAGTCTCATATAACATAAGGTCAGTGAGGAATTCAATTGTAGATGTTCATAAAATCTGTGACAGTGCAGATTTGATACTCCTGCAAGAGCACTGGCTACCTAAAATGCCTCCCTACCATCCATGATGGCTTTATGTATCATGCGTCATCAGTAGTAGACTTGTCAGATGAATTAATGTACGGTAGGCCTTTTCGTAGTGTTGCTTTCTTAATAAGGAAAAATTTGTCAAAAAGTATAAAAATTTTATCAAGCGATAATGTAACGTTGTTAGGCGTTGAATTACAAGTGAACAATGATTACATATTAATTGTAAACTGCTATTTACCTTACAACAACGGCAGTAATCTAGATGAATACATTGATTTGCTGTAGATGATGTAGATGTATTAGGGGTAACCAGTGGTAATTTTACATACGTTAGTGATATGAGTTGTACCACCAGGTGGATTGATCATTGTCTCACTAGTAATAAACTAAAGTATCGAATTGTTAAGAGTTCATATTCTGCATGATTTCCTTCTTTCTGATCATAGACCATTAGAACTATTAATTAATTTTTCCAATTTAAGCGCAACACGACATAGCAAGAATTCAATAGGTAAGAATAATCGCGTCGATTGGTCTGATGTTAATATGCAATAGAGAATAGAATACAAAGACAGAACAGGTCACCTCTTTAATAATTTAGAAATTTTGCATCTTGCCTGTAATAATCCTTGCTCAAATGATTCTCACTGTAAACTTATGGTATTATAGTAACATAGTATCCCTGTTAAGAGTAGAAAGCCCCCTGATTAAATCTTACAACTATCATACTAAGCTTATTCCTGGATGGAATAATTTTATTGCCCCCCTGAAGAGCGAATCGAAAGACGCCTATGATTTGTGGTACATTCATGGAAGACTCAGATTAGGACCAGTATACATGAGTATGTGTAGAATAGAAGTAGGGGTAAGTATAAGGCGGCCATAAGGCGATGTAAACAGGAAGAAGAGTCTATTCGAGCATTAAAAGCTTGTGAAGCTTTGCATAAATAACAAATTTTGGAAATTGTTAAGAATCAAACGGGTTGTCAAAAATGTCCTCCTCAGACAATCGATGGGGTGTCGGGGGAGAATGAAATTGCAAAGCTGTGGAAAAACCACTACTCTAACATTCTTAACAGTGTGAGTAGGGATAATCTTAAGATAGATTGCAGCGAAACGCCTGTGGAGGGACAAGGGAAAATACTTTAATATCTGTTCCTGAAGTAAAGAGGTTAATAAAGAGTTAAAGACTGGTTCTGTGTCAGGGGTAGATGACCTATCGAATGAGCACTTAAAATATGCCAATGACGTAGTATGTCTGCATATATCATTGCTCTTATCAGCCATGCTTGCTCATAGCCATATATCCCTGCAGAGTTCATGAGGGTAGATATTTTGCCCATGGTCAAAAATAAGTATGGAGACATTCTGTCCAGCAATAATTACAGGCCTATTGCTGTCGCTTCCGCTTCTCGAAACTACTAGAAAAACTCTTTGTTACTCCGATTAAATGCTTACCTATGGACATCTAATCAGTTTGGTTTTAAAAGTTCCCACTCAACTGGCCTGTGTATCTATGTACTTAAAGAAACAATATCTAAATACATTGACAGTAATTCAGCTATTTATAGCTGTTTCCTAGATATAAGTAAGGCATGATAGAGAGTGAACCACAATATTTTATTTAAAAAATAGAAGACAGGAAGGTTCCCATGTACATATTAAATTTATTGAAATTTTGGTATTCCCACCAATCTTTTACCGTTAGGTGGGGCAATGTACTATCCGAATGTTTTGGCTCCTTTTGCCAGGTGAGACAAAGCTCCTTTGCTCTCCCTATGCTGTTTAATGTGTATATTGACGGATTAATTGCTTCACTTAATGAGGAAACAGTGGGATGATGTATAGATAAACACAAGGATAAATAACTTAAGTTTATGCCGATGATATGGTCTTAATAAGTCCTCTGTTAAAGGTCTGGATCGGCTACTAAAAGTCTGCGAAGTGTATTCGCAGAAACATGATATTCTTTTTAATGTACAAAAACTAAGGTTATGCAATTTCATCCTAAAAGCTATAATCAGCCAGCTGACATTATGTTTAAAATGAGAGGTGAAGTAATTGAGGAAGTACAAGAGTTTAAGTATTTGGGTCAAACTATCACCAGCTCCTTGAGTGATGACTCGGCTATAAAAAGACAATCTCGAAGCCTTGTGCTAAAGCGAATATGACTATAAGGAACTTTCGGTTCTGTACAAGTGAAGCTAAAGACACTATCTTTCGTACTTTCTGCAGTAATATATACGGACAGCAACTGTGGGTGAATTATAAAAAGGTTCTGGCAGAACTCTAAATTGCTGTACAACAGGTCTTTTCGACTCTTACATAAATTACCCGAGATGCTCAGCTTCGCAAATGTTTGCTACCGCAATGTCCCGAGCTTCCCGGAGGTAACAAGAAGTGCTCAATAGTCTAATGCAAAGAATTAAAAAATCAACCACCCGATTATCCAAGCTGTCCATGAGTCCTGCCATTTATCCTCTAAGCCAGTGGTTCCCAACGTGGGCGCCACCGGCCCCAGGGGTCGTTGGAGAATCTTTAGGGGGCGCTAGGAAACTGTAAAATTGTTACCTTCTATTAATAAATCACTTTTCACTTATCCCTTATCCTTATTATCTTTATGATGGGTACCAGCAAATATTGAGGACATATGGGGGCGTTGGCCTAAAAAAGGTTGGGAACCACTGCTCTAAGCTATGGACTTGGTACGAAAACGTGTCTGTAGCTCCACTTAACCTCGACATTACTGTATTATTTCTAATCAATTGTGTATTTTTTATCCTAGTATGTGAACTGTCATTGTATTAATATAATAGTTGTCATATGGACTATAGTCTGCCAATAAACCTTTTCATTTTCATTTTTAATAGTGAATGAAATGAGCATATTTGTAACCGTGCTGTCTCAGTTTCTCTTGCACTCCGTTTAATTCACCAGCCATCACTGCAGCTCCATCATATGTTTGACTAATTATTTTGTACATTACTGAATGATGTAAACACTTTGACATTGTTTGCACTAAACCACTAGCTTTTCTGTCTGCAGTTACATTGAAAAACCATAAAAACGCTCTTTGATATCGTAATATGAACGTACAGTATCTAATAATGACTGATAAATGACACTGAACAGAACAGTCTGTAGTTTCGTCAGTTTGAATCGAAATAAACAGAGCCTTTTCGATTTCTCGTGAATAACGTTACCAATAACTTTATCAATCGAAGTTATAAGTTCTCTCTGTGTGGTGCTCGACAACCCAGAAAACCCTGAAGATCCTTCCTTTGCAACTAATCTACTGGCAAAAACACTGTCTAATTCTGCAAAATAACTTAAAAGCTCTTTATAATTGCCCTTATTATTACTGTCACTGCTTCGTCGTGTCCGCGAAATGCTAATTCCTGCTTACTTAAATATAAAACAGCACTCACTAAATGCTTCAGATACTGTCTATTTTCATCAATTTTCTGATTGTGATTTCTCTTTCTATCTCATATGTTCTGCTAATTGCACTTTCAATACTGGTTTTTCTAAAACACTTCCAAGCTTTAAAATTGCTAAGGTGAGATGAAGATTTTGCGTGAACAGCACTGTCACCCAAAATGTTTTTCATACTACTATAATAGCCTTGATCAGTCCAAGATTGTTTTTCTCTTGGTTTAAACAACAAGCACGGCCAATAATAAAGTTTTTGACTGTCAATACTTCCACATAACCAGTCAATTGAGAATACCAACTCGTCTGAAAAGATCTGTTGCCCACTTTACACGCCAGAACTGGTAAAGGCCGACCTTTTCGAATTATCACTTTTTTCTTCGATGCTGCTTCTACTAAATTGCCTCGATTTTAAATCCTTATAACATCGCCTTCCATGATTAAATTTACAAATTAGGCTACCCAAAACACAAATACTTTTATATTACATGACAAAATTCACAAGCTAGGATACACAGAACACGAATAAAGGCCAACTCACACTGAGAGCTGAGCCATTGTTTATTGAAAACAAAATTAAGTTTAAAAAAAAAGACATTTGGCAATTCAGCGCAGCATTTTGGACTCCTGTTTCGACGGAGATGTGACAGATTTTATATAAAATGAACACTTTCCATATGGTGTGAATTAAATTTCCTAAAATTTACTGTACTATGCAAAAGTAGAATGTATAGAAATACCCACCTGCCAGTATGATATGCAAATATTGCTTTTAAATGTTTAGTAATTCAAGATAATAGCATATATTATTTGGCACAGCAGCAAGTCGTCAGGCAGATAGAATTTGCCTGACTTCGAACATTAAAAACTTGGTTATTCGGTGGATACAAAATAATAATCAATTAAAATACTAATTAACTTTACGTATAGTGAATATCCAAATGACTTTATAACATTATAAATAAATCATAAGATTTACATCATAATATGTTTCAAAGAGAGACGTCAGGCTCAAAATTGTTTGCCTGACAAGACGTGAAATTGTGCATTTTTATGCGAGTTGTAAGGCTTGCTTTGAGAAGATGCATAATAATACAGTAATAATTAACTTATGTACAGTCACAATGTATATGCAAATAGCTATATAACCTCATTTATAAATCCTAACATGGTCATTATAACATGTTTTATAAAGTAAAGATATCCGACTCAAAATTTTTAGCCACATATCTTCCCTCTCTTCACGCGTCTCTCTCCCCACCCTCACTGGACTGGGGAAATGGGGTTTAGATGATAGATGGATGGATGGATGGATGGAAATTCTTTAGCCTGACAACTTGACGAGATGGGAGTGTGTATTGTTAGTTTTTTATGTTAATTTTTTAAGTCCCTAGCAAGAGAAAAAAACAGGTCAGGCTGAGCCTGACCTGCCTGACCTGCCTGACCCCCTCCGTCGCCACTGATATATACTGTATATATACGAGGGTGGGTTGAAAAGTAATGCTTCCACTCAAATAAATTTCAAACGGGTTGAAGGATTTATCGAAACAAAAGCAGATATGTACACTCAGTTGTACAGTTGCTCGCATATGTAATGTTCCTCGCCTCAGACGACTCCGTACATGTGGCAACGCCGCAGTGATAGTCAAGGTACCCCAACTAGGGGGGAAGGTGGGGTGGAGGGGGGACAACCGAGTCTAACAACATATAGCAGACATATACTGTATATCTAAAGGACAACTGAATGTGTAGTCATTGACATACGGGTAATTATAATGTAATGACTGTGTTCATAAAGATAAACAATTAATATGATTGTGAACAACGCTCAACTCCATGTAGTTTACTAGTCTTATACGTACAGTAACTAGCGGAGCGACCCGGCGTTGCCCGGGTGGAAGTTGAACGATATATATATATATATATATATATGCCCCGTTAGGTTAATTGAATGCCCGGTTAGGTTAATTTGCCCTTGACGATTGGTTAGGTTAAGTCGTGATATTTTTGTTAGTTTTAACGAAAATATCACGACTTAACCTAACCAATCGTTAATAATTTTACCGTAGGTTTCGATATATATGACCTGGAGGCCGACGCCACATAGCATATATATATATATATATATATATATATATATATATGCTAGAGCTCCGCCCATTTTATGACGTGTCTATGATAGAGCTCCACCCGTTTTATGTCACTATCTTTTATGACGCTTGCTCATCATTATCATATACTCAGGGGTGCAGTGCCAATTTTATAGGTGCCGGAGCTCTGGTGGGCCTGACAAAAGCCTGCCATTTCCTATCCTGTTTCGATATATGCCACACGATGACTAAGTATTTCGTGCTTGCACTCACTCACTAAACTGTTGATAATTAATGGAGACAATTTTTTTGTTGCTTGTTATGGTAATTCCTCCAAACTTCCTCTTGCAGAGGTGCCGGAGCGGCGCTCCGGTGAGCTCCGGCAGCACTGCACCCCTGCATATACTCATCATCCTTTTTAGATGTTTTACGCTTCCATCCTCAACCTGTTTTGTTCTTCATATCCCCAGTTTGTGAGTGGTGAGAAAGTGTTTTGGAAACAGTAGACAATGCTACTCTAGCTTTATCAGCTATTTGTCTTTGAGTGTTGCATTCTTTATGGAGAACAATAATTTTCAACCTATTCTTGTGTGAATTTTTTTTATTTGGAGCCATTATACTATCTTACCTGTAAAAAAAATTAGAAGACGAGACATTTTTTGTATTAAAGTTCAACAAATAAGATGATATTTTTAAAGAAACTTGCGATTACACGAGAGTATAAACAACATGTGTGAGTCATTAAGTCTATAAAACATGTTATTACATCAAATTGAATAGTATATTTATCAGTAAAGAACCTGGCCCTCAAAATTAGCAAAATCAATAAAAACTCGTGGTGTACTGATTCATCGGCATTGGCAGAATCGGTCATTTTTTGGGCATTGGCATCGGCCAAATTTAGCTGATTCTCTTGCTGATTATTTGAAATTTTAAAATTTTCATTACAAAACAAAATCTAGATTTACAGAAAATTGAGCACCAAAAAACATTATGATAATTTATACTCATTTCAAAGTGTAATTATATACAAATATTTTACATTCACAAAAATGGCAAAGCATAATAAGTTAAGTTGTCCATAAATTTACATTTTCTCGACTAGCTAATCTCTAAATATTATAAACTATTGTAATGTAATTGTAATTGGTTGCGTAATGTCTATTTTTGGTTCAAATTCACGAGTATATAAAAAGTTGTATTGTGGTAGCTGTTCATATAGACTTGTAGTAATCATAATGGAACCTTATTACTGTATAAGACTAGTAAACTACATGGAGTTCAACGCTGTATACGATCATATTAATTGTTTATCCTTATGAACACAGACATTACAATATAATTACCTGTATTTCAATGAATGTACATTCAACTGTCCTTTAGATATATACTGTATGTCTGTGTTACGGTATATGTTGTTGAACTAGGTTGTTCCCCCTCCACCCAGTTGGCGTACCTTGACTATCACTGCGGCGTTACCACATGTACGGAGTCACCTGTGAGGCGAGGAACATTACATATGCGGGGCAACTGTACCTTAGAGTTTATTCTTCAAAACGATACATTTATTTTTCTATAAAATCACCCTCTACCTCGATACTTTTACGCCAATGATAAATGAGTTTTTTTTAATTCATCCCGGTAAAACTCGGAGGTTTGACTACGAAACCAAAATTTCACAGCGACCTTAACTTCGTCAGACTTGTAGCGATTTCCACGGAGATGTTCTTTAAGTCTAGTTAAGAGGTGAAAATAGCATGGTGCTAAATCGGGGATATAATGTGGATGCGACAATACAGTGAATTGCAGATCCTCAATTGCTTCTCGCGTTTGAACACTGGTGTGAGGCCGTGCGTTGTCATGGTGAACAATGACTGGGTTTTTGTGGGTGCGAACCCTTCTGATCCCTTTTTTCAACTTCTTCAGTTTCAATATAACGTGCAGAGTTAATTGCTGTCCCTCTTTCCGTAAAGTCTTCGAGAACAACACTATTGATATTCCAAAAAACAGTCATCATCACTTTTCCAGCCGATTTTTGAACTTTGAATTTTTTTGGTTGCGGTGAATTTTTGTGCCGATATTCCATGGATTGCCGTTTATTTTCAAGGTCATAATGGTGGATCCACGTCTCGTCTCCTGTCACAATGCTATGCAGAAATTCATCTTCATTTTCGAAACGCTGCAGATTTTTTTGGCAAATGCGGTCTCTTAGTTTTCATCTCGGCAGTGAGCATGCGAGGCACCCATCTGGCGCAGACCTTTCGGTAACCGAGAATACTGATGATGTGTCCCACTCGCTCTTTGGAGATATCGAGCATTGCAGCAATTTAATTTTGTTTAATGCGACGATTTCCACGAATCAGTTCGTCAACGTAGTTCCGATGAGATTCGTCGGTTGCTGTTACAGGCCTTCCACTTCGCAGTTTGTCTCGCAAATCTTCTTGCCCTGCTTCTTCTTTACAATGACTCATCCAACGTCGAACGGTACTCACATCAACACACTGTTTGCTGTACACAGCTTTCATTCGCCGATGAATATCTATGGGAGCAATCAGTGATGCCACTCCTTGGAATTTTTCCCAAGATCTTTGGATTTTTGTTCCCACCTTGGAAACTTGGATACAAAATCCTAAAACATGGGTAATCTTGGAATTTTTTAGCATAATATGCATAATATAAATAAGGGTAATAATATAAATACAAACCTAGCGTATTAATAGTATTGATAAATAATGGTAAGTAGCAATATTTTAAATGTAATATTGATTTAGCACTTAATGTTATATAAATAATGAAATAATACCATATTTTGGTATAGGCGTTTCCCAACAATCGTGAAAGGTGAAGATCTAGACAAGTTACAAGATCAGTGGAGAGGTCTTTTGTATACTAAAAGCTCAATCATTGACAAGGGTAAATCAGCAACCACTTTCTGGCATGATCTACGTTTAATTAAAGATGGAAATAATCATGCAAAGTTTGACCTCCTGTCTAAGTTCATGCGCAACCTATTAGCCTTGCCTCACTCATCCGCGTGTGTGGAGAGGGTATTTTCACAAATGAACATTATAAAAACTAAGCAAACCAATAGGTTGCATGCCAAAACTGTCGCAAAGCGCTCGCTGGCCAAGCAAGCTATTACAGTAAAATCATCTTCTCTTGGGATCTAGTGAGTATTGTATACTATGTTTAGTATGTTTTAAATCCTGTCATTTGAATATACATTCATATAGAAACCTTGGAATTTCTTGGAATTTTTCATCAGGACATCTTGGAATTTTTCATTTTTGTGAGTGGCAACACTGGGAGCAATACTTTCCGCGGTCAAAAATTCAATTAAGGCACGTTGCTTGAAGCAAACGTCTTTACTCCTTTCCATTGTAATCGATACTGAACCAACATGTGGAATGAGTGTAGGCTATATCACAAAACCGGGTTTATCTGGTTACTCTACACAATCTGGAATGGGGTGGGGATATCAAGTTACAACACAAAACCGGTTTTATCTGGCTACCTCTACACAACCCAGAATTATTCAAGTGGAGGCATTACTTTTCAGCCCACCCTTGTGTGTGTGTGTGTGACATTAAATTTTATTAATTTCTTTCGCATAAAGAGGCCCATGAGGGAGGTATAAGTAATGTTTCTTCCTATGACTCGCCCCCCCCACAGGAAATAAATTCGACAAATTTGAGAAAAATCATAATTCGTATTATAATTATTATTGTTGTTATATATATTATATATATATATATATATGGGTGTTAATGAATAACGTTAAATTTAATGAATTTTTGCGCATAAAAAAGCCCATAAGGAATTTATGAAGACTAATTTTTCTTTGTATGACCCACATAAGAAATAAATTCGACAAGAAATTTTAAAAATTTGAAAATGTAATTTCACACACACATATATATATATATATATATACACACACCGTAAGATGGGGTAACTGGGCCCTATTGAGTTCAAGGTAAAGTTCGGGACCTAGTATGTTTCATGGACTGCTCTCGATTTTCCTACGAAATTGCAAACAAGGGGAGTCGATGACCCTGATTTTGCCTAACCTAACCTAACCTGACCTAATCGAGTTTCTTATACTATTGTTTTTTGCAAGATATCGCACTAATTCTTGTCATTTTTTTTGCAGAACAATAAGCTCGGACTTATTCAAAAAGATGTTGGAGTGTATTGCGTCGTTTCAGTAAATAAATTTATTCAATATCCAATAACATTTTTCTTTATCATTTCTCAAGAAAACCGATTGCAGAAACAAAATCAGGGTCATCGACTGCCCTTGTTTGCAATTTTGTAGGAAAATCGAGAGCAGTCCATGAAACATACTAGTCCCAAAGTTCGTTACATAACTATGAATTGTTTCCATACATTTTTGGTACCTACAATTTATGGAAACAATTCATACAACTAAATTTACCTTAAATTTAGTAGGGCCCAGTTACCCTATCTTACGGTATGTATGTATGTATGTATGTATATGCGCCACGTGTGTGTGTGTGTGTGTGTTCTTATAATACAAATAGTTTCATGTAAACAACGGTTCGGGGGAAGCCCGGTACTGCTTAGACTCAGTTCAGTCGTGGCTTCGAACCCCAGTGCCGCCTAGAGATGGAAAGTTGTCTTATGTATGGGGATAAGGAAAGTAGAGCAAAAATCTTCACCATTTTTGCTTGAGTGAAAATAATTTTATAAACAGATTTTGGGGAATTGTACAGTTGCCCACATATGTAATGTCCCTCGCCTCACAGGCGACCCCACCTACGTGTGGCAACGCCGCACCGATAGTCAAGGTACCCCAACTGAGGGAAGGTCGGGTGGAGGGGGGACAACCGAGTCCAACAACATATAACATTGACATACGGGTAATTATAATGTAATGTGTGTGTTCATAAAGATAAACAATTAATATGATTGTGAACAGCTTTGAACTCCCTGTTTACTAGTCCTTTATTATTATTATTTATTAATAAATAATTGGTTTTACAATTTACAATGACATAAATAATTGTGAAGCTGGACTATTTATTTTATTTTATTTGGCCCATAAGCTTTAGGCTTTACTGGGCTCTTATTAAAAATAAACAGCTAGTTATTATTAATTAATAATAAATAAATAAATAAGTATTATTAATAGTTAAAGTATGTATTAATCCTAAATTATCATTACTGATACGACAAATGCAAGGTCACTATTGAAAGTATTATACCAATACCATACAAAGAAGCCAATATTATACATGAGAGATAAGAACTGAACAATCACAAGAAATGTGTCTTTAATACTAGATTGTACACGAGAAATTAATAAACAATAGTAATGGATGTTAATCTTAGATTTTTGTTAGTCTGCCATCATCATTTGGGATTTTAACTTGGTTTTAAACAAATTTATATTCACAATATTTTTTTATATCAGCATTTAAATCATTCCAGTTCCAATCCAATGAAAATGGGTAGTTTTTGAGATGAAGACAATCTAAATTGAGATATAACACGCTTTGATCTATTTCTGGTCTGATAAGAGTGGATTTCTTGATGAGTTACAAAATATCTATTTACCCATTTAAGTTAATGATTTTGTTCTTACACTCGTAAATAAAAATAAAATGTGCCACTTTGATTAAATCATCGAGCTTTAGTAGCTTTAGCACTTTAAATAATGCACTAGAGTGATCAAGGAAATCAGCATCAGATAATAACCTTATTGCTCTTTTTTGGATGACAAAGATATCGTTTAATTGGTTGTCAGTGGAGTTTCCTCAAACAAGGGTGCAGTCCGTTATATAAGGGAGAACAAGAGTATGATAAAGAGTCAATAAAACCTGTTTAGGGACTACATTTCTAAGTTTAAACATTATGGCGACGCTCCTTGAAATCTTTTTCGCGATATAATTTACACGATTACAACATTGCAAATTCTTATCTAACATTACACCAAGAGATTTGGTTACATACACTCCTTTATAGCAATTTCATTAACATTAAGTTCATCAAGATATACATTTCTTTTATTAGCAAAAATCATAAAATTTGTTTTATGGTATTTACGAAGTTTATTGGTGGTCAACCATTTCATTACACTGATGAATTCTGAATTAAATATATTCTTAGCTGAATTAACATCTTTGCAAAAAAGAGACAGAACTTTGTATCATCCGCAAACATTATGAAGTTCAGTATATCAGATGAACATGGAAGGTCATTTATATATAATAAAAATAACAGTGGACCGAGAACTGAGCCCTGTGGCACACCATGTTCATGACTTAAAAATGAAAAGATGCAAAACGAGGGATGACTGTATAATCTTCCAGACTTGCCTGATTAATTGGCACCTATTCACTTCAGAAATGGGCAGCAACTGCTTAAAACTACCATCACTGTTTTTATTCAATGGTAATGTAAAATGAGCCAATCTAAATATGTTCTTTGATTTGCTGAGTGTCAATAATGAAATAAGAAGGGCACAATCTGTGTCTTGCGTATTCTTATATCTAGAGCCAATTCTTCAAAATACTTATTTAGAGTTGGTGTCACGTAACTTTCTTCAGTCTTATGAATGCCATTATCTCTTATTGATGGAAGGCATAACTCACTATGAAATGTCGAACAAATGGCATGAATTCCTGCATCTGTTCTACTTGAGTTGTAAACAGCAGGTATATTTGATGGAGATAAAGATAAGAGACTATCCTCAAAATAATTAGTCTTATACAGTAATAAGGTTATATTATGATTACTGCGAGTCTATATGAACAGCTACCACAATATAACTTTTTATATACTAGTGAATTTGAACCAAAAAAAATAGACATTACACAACCAACCTCCACACTCCCTCATTTCCATTTACTAGTATTGTTAGCTTTATTAGTATTGTTACATAGTGATTTAATATACGCGAGACTGGTGGGTGGGGAAGGGGAATGAGGGAGTGTGGAGGTTGGTTGTGTAATGTCTATTTTTGGTTCAAATTCACTATTATATAAAAAGTTGTATTGTAGTAGCTGTTCATATAGACTAGTAAAATAGTTATAATAGTAATCATAATGGAACCTTATTAGTATAAGACTAGTAAACTATATGGAGTTCAACGCTGTTCACGATCATATTAATTGTTTATGAACACAGACACTACATTATAATTATCTGTATGTCAATGACTGTAGATTCAATTGTCCTTTATATATACAGTACATATGTCTGTGTTATACGTTGTTGGACTCGGTTGTCCTCCCTCTACCCCACCTTCCCCCAGTTGGGGTACCTTGACTATCACTGCGGCGTTGCCACATGTACGGAGTCGCCTGTAAGGCGAGGAACATGACATATGCGGCAACTGTACATTCGGACTCCTTTAAAACGTTATTCATTCATGACAGATCGAGCCTGAAGGCTTCTTAGATTACGTTTTTCTAAAATAGATATGGAAGATAAGGAAAGCGGAAATCGTCACCATTTTCGCTTATAGTAAAAATAAATTTTGTTAATATAGTTTAACGGTATTTTATTAACGATATCTTTTAAATGACTAACGTTAAAGAGCAATCGAGGGTCAGGGGCGAGCGAAGCGAATCCTCTCTAGTTATTATTCTTATTTAAATATTTCAAAAGTAGCAAATTACTAGTGTTCAAATTTGTTTGATACTGTTCAGATTACAATCAAATTAGCCTTCAATTATTAACTACCCGTATATAATTAGGCGTTTGCTTTAAGATAAGAACGTTTGAAACTCAACGTTGTCACATTTTGCACGGGAAATTTGAGCTGTAGGTCCCGTCGAACTATGAAGAAAAAAATCGTGAAATTAACAGTAATAACAGAAATATCATTTTAAATTTATTAGTTACCGTGTTACGATTGCTACATAAAGTAAGTTTCTATGGTCTGAGCGATATTTTTTATTTATATATATATATATATATATATATGGGCTACGTCGTGGCCGATGTCGTAACACCGCGTCCTGGAGATCAGCGAAGTTAAGCGACATTGGGTCTGGGTAGTAGTTGGATGGGAGACCGTCCTCTGCGCCCAGATTATGTAGCGACCCGTGGTTCGGATCCCACGTAAAGCTGTAGGTCCCCTCCGTTATATGACCTTAGATGTTGCGAAGGAGGTTAAACAACCACAATTAAAATATATATATATATAACTTCATTGAAGGGTTTGTTCTTGGGGAACAAGGCAATGTCAAGCTTGTTGCCCTACCTTAGACCTACATCTCAACATGGAATCCGAACCACGACCCAGGAAAGTCAGAAATTAGAAAGTCCACGCCCGAACTCGATCTCACAACTTCCTAATCTTAACCACTGGACACAAATGATAAAAGTCAGTTCGTCCGATTTATAGATTATATATATGCGGCTGATTATGGGAGTGCCGTCATTTCATACCTAATGTAATGACGGAGGCGACTTACAGCTTTACCCGGGATCCGAACCACGGGTCGCTACATAATCTGAAAGCGGAGGACGATCTCCCATCCAATTACGCTCCAACCCAATGTCGTTTAACTTAGTTGATCGACGGAAAGCGGTGTTACGACATTGGCCACGACGTAGCCCTCATCCGACACCTACTTTTGGCACGAAGTCAAATTCCGGTGTTAAATTATTTCCAAATTACCAGAGATACTGTAGCTTTGGATATATCTTTTTCACATCTTTAAAGAAAGGTGTTTATGTTTGCATAAAACTAATGAACAAAATACAAACTTGGAATGTCAAAAAAACTTTAGTTAAATATTTACTGGAGAACACCCCCCCCCCCTCTAAAATTTATTTACCGTTTCTCATATTTCAAAAAAGAACGTAAAAGCAGCTTTTGTTTTTTTAATTCAGTTATTAACTAGTAAACCTTCACGAAAATTAATGATGTACGAGGCTAAAGAGGCCGTTATCATAAACCTTGTTGCATTATCATAATTTATACAACAAACTTAATATAGTACAGTTGGTGACAGTCTCAGTGGGGTTTCAGACTGCTATTTGCTGGTCTGTATATCACAATGGAATAATAATACTGTATTTAGCATCAAATTCACTGCTATGTTTTTAAAAAACTTGCCTATTTTTGTTGGGTTCTTTACTGAAACCCGTATCACATCGCCATTTGTTGCCGTTTTTCACTGCTGATTCGTGTCACGCTTAAAACTGATTGTAGCGCTGAAGAATGACAACAAACGACCGTGTGATATGTATGGGATTAAGTTTATCCGTAAAAGTAAAAAATGCCCCCAAATATAAATTCTTAAGAAAGAAGACGGAGCGAGTGTAGTTTACGTCCCCCTGACGCAAAAGGGGACACAAACTACACTAGGTCAAAGTGGGAACGTAAACTACACTAGGATCTTTAGGAGGTATTTTTTAAATGAATCCATCAAATAGAACGTTAAAATTAACGAAAATATTACGACTTAACCTAACCAATCGTCAATTTATATATATATAAGACGATTGGTTAGGTTAAGTCGTAATATTTTCGTTAGTTTTAACATTTTATTTGATTAGGTATACGCGGGCATAGTTGGGGAACGCAAACTACACTACGATAATGTAGGGGAACGTAAACTACACTAGGATAATGTAGGGGAATGTAAACTACACTAGGCACCACAGGGGGACTTAAACTAAATTTGCTCCGAGAAGACTATTATAGCCCTAAGAAGTTATTATAATTTATGAAACTTCTCATAGTTTAGACTCAATATAAATATGAGATTCAAAATACATGTTCTTCATAATGAAATCAAAGTAGGTTAACTAAATACCTACACTCTAGACTACGACTATGGTACCGACCTCAACATGCCTAGTTTTACGCCATCACCCCTACTTCGCGATCATTTAAAGAACCTGATGAAAACCATTTTAAAGTCCATATAAATGATAGGCCTACACCCGGCCATTGATCAACATTGTAAATTATCATACATGAC
This sequence comes from Bathynomus jamesi, assembly GCA_023014485.1. Lineage (NCBI taxonomy): Eukaryota > Metazoa > Arthropoda > Malacostraca > Isopoda > Cirolanidae > Bathynomus > Bathynomus jamesi. Next base: position 47,320 of record JAJOZX010008425.1, on the reverse strand, counting down.
ATAAGGGCCTGCCTATTCACTATTATCCAAAAAAGATTGTAGGTAGATTATTAGCACTAATGCAGGCTGTCATCTATAGGTTTACAGGAGTAATAGGTCTAGAGAGCCTGAGCTAATAGGTTGTTTTAAAGAGTACTTCCCATTCAACTCAATTCCCATTCCTGTTCGCGGTCCACAAGTGAGAATGCACAAAAGTGAAAAATCCATATTTGACAAAAAACTTTTCTTGATTTGGGAAACAATGTCACTCGATTCTCACTCGCAGAGACAGCGCCGAGTGGTAATGGTTAATATTTCCTAACTTAACTTAATTTAACCTAACCTAAACAAACATAATCTAACCTAACCCCGATCAAAATGGGAAAAGTAGCGCAGGAGAATGACATGAATTGGGAATAGACCGATTTCAAAATGCCTCGTTTGAAATTCTCACTTTCCCACATTTGGGCACGGAATGAAATTAGAATGACGTTGAGTGCGAGTAAACCGTTTTAAATTGGTTAGTTATTTTCCACGTGACCAGTTTCGACCAATCAGGATCTTTGTAACAAATTCCAACTTCGTCAAAAAACTCGTCTCCGTGAAACTTAATATTTATCGGCCTATCATTTATATGGACTTCAAAAAAGGGTAATTATTCGTTTTACCGCTGTGGGTCGATTTTGATATGAGAATAGGTTTTTCTAGTGTATTTTGGTGTTTTATTCAAATCTGACCTTCATTTATTGTGCAAATGAATTACTGAATGCCCGGTTAGGTCAATTGTACGCCCTTGACGATTGGTTAGGTTGTCATGATATTTTCGTTAGTTTTAAATTGGTTAGTTATTTTCCACGTGACCTTCATTTATTGTGCAAATGAATTACTGAATGCCCGGTTAGGTCAACTGTACGCACTTGACGATTGGTTAGGTTGTCATGATATTTTCGTTAGTTTTAATGAAAATATCACGACTTAACCCAAGTAACGAAAATATCACGACAACCTAACCAATCATCCAAGGGTGTACACTGTACAGTTGACCGAACTGGCATTCAATTAACCAAACGTGGCATTCAATAATTCATTTGCACAAGAAATGAAGGTCAGATTTGAATAAAACACCAAAATACACCAGAAAAACCTATTCTCATATCAAAATCGACCCGCAGGGCAGGGGTAAAACGAATAATTACCCAAAAATGCTCCCATAGTGTTCTGTTACTCCTGTAGCCTGAGCCAATAGGCTTGTAAGCCTATAGTAGGGTCATGACTCCTGCAAGCCACTGTCCTGTAGCCTATAGCCTATATGCCCTATAAGTAGGCTGACCATACGTACCGTTTTGAACGGGACAGTACCGTTTGTTTTATATTTCCTGGCCGTCCCGTCGTTTTAATAAAAATGTCAATTTTGTCCCGGTTTATGTACTTACTTTTTCATGAATAAAGAATATTACATAACCCCGTCCCTTTTTTGCCATCCCAATGTCCCGTTTTTGTCTCAAGGAAATATGGTCAGCCTACCTATAAGCTACTGGGGTAAATGTTTAGAATAACTCCAAACTGTTTTAAACGACAAAGTTACTAGAAGATTCTTCATATGTTTTTAATGAAATGTTATTAAATACAATATGAGCGTAAATGACAAATAAAATCCGTAAATATTAATCAAAGTTTGTGAAATTTTTCGAAATTATTATTTTGTGGCGCCATTATAAATAATGACGTCAGAAGAAGAAACAAAAATTTTTTTCGCTGAAAACCTTTACAGTGAGGTTTACCGTAAGGGTTTGCAGCGAAAAACTGCTTACCGGGTAAGCAGTTTAACGTGAATTCTGTGTGTGAAGGTTGTTCCTTCCTTTTGCGAAGTTGTGAAATTTTCTGTAGACGAGGATGAAGCTTTTATATTTTTCTGTGATCACGGGATTTTGTCAAGTAAACTGCCCTAAAAAGGATGATAAAGGAAATACCTAAATGCTGCAGCTAAACTTTACCCACCCTCACTAACAGGTAAGTTACATGATGGAGTTTGGGTTACGTTTGGTTTAATTTCTATAAATTATGCATTCATGGGATTCGTTTATATATCAGAAACGCATTTTTGGTAGTCTGAGGTTGCGCAAATGCCATAAAATTTAAATCATACATAACATAGTTCTGGGGTATTTGCGCAACCTCAGACTATCAGAAATGCGTCTCTGATATAATAACGAATCTATGAATGCATCATTTATGGAAATTAAACAGCTTGGGAGTTATTCTAAAGTCTAAACAATTACCAGTACCGGCCCAGAATCCCAAGACCTATTACTCCTGTAACCATATAAGCTATAGGATTTGTGTATTTTTTATAGATGACAGGCTAGATTAAGTAATAGGGTTAACACAACCATATCTACATTTTTTTTGTGGACAATATCGATAAAAAAATAAAAATTGCAGGCAGACTTTAATCCTGACGTAGGGTTTCATCTATAGGACATATACAAGTTCCTTAGCTTATAGGCCTACAAGAGTACCTAATCGCTCTAACTTGAAACCCTGGGTCAACAGCTTATACTATAGCATACTTGCCAACATTTTGAAAAGCAAAAGCGGTAGGATTTGTAATTAATTAATGCCAGGGGGGTCCAGATGCATGCCCTCTCAACCTTTCAAAGGTTCCGTGCGATGATTCCTCATTTCACGAAGGTCAAGCTTGTCGCCCCCTCCTTTCGAGTTGGCCTGGTGAAGTAGTGAGTTGGTTTCTTGTACTCTCCACCTCATATACCCAGGTACGCCCGGCTCATCGAGGATTGTTCTGAGCCAGGCGTCTAATCTTCTTTTGAAGATGTTCACCGCAACACCATTCGTGTTCCTTAAGTCTTTGGGCAGCTGATTAAACAGTTTCTCGTGAAATTTTCGAAAATCTAGCCTTAGATGATACACTCGAATGCATTCTGAGCATAAAAAGTTTGATATTATTTGCATGTTGTTCAGTAGAATAATCTTCAAATCGGTAGGGTTGGCAAGTATGTTATAGGCCTACAGGCCCTATAAGAATATAATCTACCGGCTAGTGGCTTGCAGTAGTCATAGCCTTACAGAAAGCCTACAGGCCCTATATGAGCGTACAGCCTACCGTAGCCTATTGGCCCACAGGCTAAGAGGAGTCACAAAGGTCCTATTCCTATCTGCCAAGCCTATTGGGCTTTTTTCGGTAGTTCCCCGCAATTTTTTTTGGATAATCTCTAGGAGCGCTCCATTTTTCAATATTAAATATACACTCATAAAACATATACCATTTGAAAGCTCACATATTTCTGAGTCTAAAAATATAGTAATCCAAAAGTATCAATAGCAAATAAAAAGTAACTAACTGTTTGACGCGTGACGTCATTAACTACATTATAAAGGTTGGCTAAGTTATAAATCTTCAGTCTGTGTTGTAAGATGGTATTTTTGGTAATTGTTACGCTAATCTAACCTAACATGAATATGTTATTACATTATCATTTGTATAATTTAGGTATCGGGGGTATGGGGGCGGAGCCCCCGTAAAGATCACGCATCACAAATTGATCGGTATAGTTATATTTAAACCTAGTTACTTTTTATTTGCTATTGATACTTTTGGATTACTACATTTTTAGACTCGGAAAAATGTGAGCTTTCAAATGGTATAGTTTTATGAGTGTATGTTTAATATTGAAAAATGGAGCGCTCCTAGAGATTTACCTTTTTTTTCTCCTATTATATATATATCTTTTTTTTCGATATTTCCCCGCTATTTTTAAATGCCCGGTTAGGTTAATTGAATGCCCGGTTAGATCAACTGTACGCCCTTGACGATTGGTTGGGTTAAGTCGTGATATTTTCATTAAAACTGACGAAAATATCACAACCTAACCAATCGTCAAGGGCGTACAATTGACCTAACCGGGCATTCAAAAATAGCGGGGAAATATCGAAAAAAAGATATACAGAGACGTCAACTTTGAAGTATGAAAATCCGTGCGATTTTTGCCTGATTTTGATAACTGGAAACATCCCACATTTAAGAGAGTTTGACTTAAAATACGCGAGTCCCACGGAAAATTCGTGAGAGTTGACATGTCTGGAAAAGAGCCGCTTATTGACCTTACTTATTTACTGGTAAGCCTAGGTGCCTTAAATTCGTTTAAGTTCCTAACTAACGTTAGACTGACTGGTTAGCTGGTCTAAGATAGTTTACCTTACCTTGGGGTTTAGTGCTGGTCTTGCGATTTCTTTCAAATTTTTTTTCCTTCAAGTTAACCTTAGCGACTATACATTTAACTGACATCCGAATAAAATAATCGCCTATGCGACAATAAATAAAATTAATAATGTAAGATAAGATTTCTTCTCCACTCATTTTTTATAGGATTTTCGATTAGGCCTAGCCTACTTCCTAAACCACAGAACTGCTGGGTTTTTTTGTCATTTAAAGCGAACCGATTGAAAAAAAATTTATATACGCACATTATTTTCATAAGTTTAAACTACACACAAAGGCATTATATACAAAAATCATTGCCACAACACGAGTTATTTTGAAAGACAATAACAACTTTTAATTTATAGCGGGCACTCAGAGACAAGTGAGAACTGACGTCAAAGTCACGTGACAATTGAAATTTTATACAAATGCACCGCAAGTGCGCACAAATTTTCATTTCATTCTTTTATTTTTAAAAACAATCCTTGTTAAATTTAACGTTCCAGTTAAATGAAATATATTTTTAAATATATTTACGTAAAATCAAATGCTATAACGTTCGTAAAATAACTCTATTAAAAAAAAGGTATATATTTTAAAAATTAACTAATGGGTATTTTTGATCAGTAGAACAGCCAGAAAGCATTACAATTTAGTTAAATTATATTTCTGCGCTTCTAATTAGATTGGGTTACAAATGTTTTGTATAAACATTTATATGCAGATAGCGTAAGATGATATAAATGTATTTGTGATTGAAACTGGATGCATTTATGTTATCTTCGGAAGTAAACAAACTTGTGATGCATCTTGCTCCTGATGAGCCACGCACCTGGACCTATGAAGCCAGGAGTGTGTGTGATGCAAACTAAGGACACAAGAAATGTAGTGACTATGGATCGGACTATTCAGTCTCAGTGGTGTGATAACTCGAAGCATCGTTGTTTTTATTGGTGATTAACGACGTAAGTAAGCCTTGTTAGTCCGTTGACTCTCTATGCACTTGACAATGATGATGCGAGTTGCTGGTACCCTGAATGGGTGGTTGGTTGTAATACTTTTACTCTAACTTAAGTACAATCTTGGGAAAAATTTTGTACTTTAACTTAAGTACAATGTTGCGAAAATTTGTAAAGTACGAAGTAACAAAACAGCTATATGCTTAACAATTTCATTCTCAATGGCAGGTATTGAGATGGGAAGACACCAAAACCGGATTATTGCAGATTTTGTTTACCAAAACATTTGAGTTTCATTAACCAATCAAAAGAGTCATTCAGTACAGTATTTTAAGGTAACCAATCGGCCAGGATAGATTGCAAAACCTTTGAAAATCAGCTGTTGTTGAAACTCGATAAGAATTTTTTTACATAATGCATACTTATTAGACCCAATAATTCCTACTTATTATAATCCTAATTCTGTATCCTAATGAAATATGTTTATCATAATGACGTTTATTTTATATTATTATATATTGTAGTGTATTTTATTTTATTTTTGAAAAAGTATATTTTACTTTTCAGTACTTAAGTACATTATAAGACACTTACTTTTGTACTTCAACTTAAGTACTTTTGATAACGTGTACTTTTACTTTAACTTGAGTACATTTTTAAAGATTACTTGTACTTTAACTTAAGTAACAAATGAAAGTACTTTACCCACCTCTCTCTCTCTCTCTCTCTCTCTCTCTCTCTCTCTCTCTCTCTCTCTATATATATATATATATATATATATTATATTAGTGGTGGACCGATATCCGCATCATTTTTAACATCCGCATCCGCACTTCTGACTGCGGATATTACCTCTAATAAATTATGCAATTTACAATTAAATTAGCTTATAAAGTAGCTTATAATGTCCAGTCATGCACATTTCATGTAAAGTATTAATTATTAATGAACAAACAAATATGTAAACCTCAAAATATAAATAGCTGGTAACACAGAAAATTGAATGAAACTTGTTTCATTGAATTTTCTGTGGCTGAAACTCTTGAGAAAGTTATTATTTTTATCATAATGAAAACATTAATATTAATTTTAATTCTTATGCAATGCCTGCCATAATAGTAATATCACGAAATTTGAAAAATTGTCATATATTCATAATTCTATATTATATTGATAGATTAACTAAATATCCGCATCCGCATCCGCGGATATTGAAATTGAAGATCCGCATCCGCGGATATTGAAATTGAAGATCCGCATCCGCAGATGTTGAAAAACTGACATCCGGTCCACCACTAATATATATATATAAAATTATATACGAGGCGTCGCGAGTACGAGGGGCGAACTCACCAAACCGGTTTTGAGATAGACACGTTTAAATTTTGACTATTGATACGAGGAGCACATAGCGCAAATACACGCATTGAAAATAACTACATTTTGAGCGTACGAAGGGAAGTATTTGGTATAGTCGTATGTGGATGGGGGGGGGGGGGGGTTGAACTTAAACTATTCATTCGTAGAACAATCTCAAAATCAGTTCGCACCTCGTACTCGCGATGCCTCGTATATTATTGTTGCCTTATTTTTGTCTCAAAATTTTGCAATGTCAAACTTCTAAAGCTTTTACTTTTAAAATCCTTGTCTATTTGGGGTATCCTGTAGTAGTCGAGCCTACATATTCCTTATTTTTTCTGTACCTAAAGAATTGAAAAAATTCGGTTAAGTTTTATGTTTTTGTCTTCCTTTTCAACCTTTCAAATGTTCCGTGCTGTTTCAAATTTAATCATTAATTAATCAAAAAATATTGTTAGAAAATGATGAGAAATGATTAATTTTCCTCATAATTTCACCTTCATTTTACCTTAAATTTTGTAATGTATCATTTGAATTTGGCACCTTTTTGCGTGTATAAACTGTCTAATTCGCTCATGCCTGATTTCTTGAACTAAAGCAAACTAAATGTTTGAGCAAAATGTTTTCTTCGCTCTTATCTCGCGCAACAGAAACAATAAAGCTCTTTCTTACTCTTTTCAGAAGTATTTAATTTTTAATCAGTTAATCATTGATTAATTAGAAAATTTCATCATTCATCACTTTTTTCCTAAATGAGATTAATTAACCATGCCCTAATAGTTCCTGATTTTTTATATCGGTTTCTAATGTAATGAATAACAGTGGAACAAGTTGCGATGCTCTTTGCGGTACTGAGCTACATACTTCTGATCTTCAATTATAATGATACCCTTTGACCTATTATACTGTATATATATATGTAGCTATATTCCTAATTTTCTTTTTACACCCTGGATTTTATTTTATTATCTGTAATTCCATATTCACATTTCTCAAAATGTATTGCCAAAATCTGCATACATTACATCATAGTTGGCAGCACGCCCACCAACACTGCCCTCGGAAGGTTTTGCGGGCACATTTGGCAGTGTGGAATGTTAGAGATATGAATATAAACACATGAGGGAGTATAAATGTTTAAGTGTGAAAAGAGCTGTGATTGTAGCATAGGCCTATGCATCATGTGATAATATATGTGAAGAAGTGTAGGACACTTTCTGAAATGTGTTAAGTAGTATGGTTGGAAGCATGAGGAATTAAGTATAGAGCGATTGTTATGGGTGATCCGAATGGAAAAGTAGGAATTGGACTTGAGCCAGGAGTGACTGAGAAACATGGTGTGCCCGGAATGAATGACAATAGAGAGAATAAAGGAATTATTTGTGGAAGGAGGTCTGTGTGTTACAAATGCATATTTCGAACACAAGGACATCCATAATTATACATGTTAGATAGATAGAGAGAGGTAGATAGAGAGAGGTAGATAGTTACTGAGTGGTATAAGAGTGTGTGGACAAACACAGGATTACAACATCTGATCGACTTTGTATTTGACAGACTTAAAGAATAGAAGCTGAAAGGTTGATTTCGAATGAGGTGGTAACAGAGTATAGAGGAAGAAATAAAGGATGAACAGATGGATGTACAGATGGAATATGTATAAGAAATGTTTAGTAACGGCAGCATATGAAGTATGTAGGTGTGCACGAAATGAAGTAAAAAGAAAAGCGATTGCATGGTAGAACGTTAAGATGAAGAAGCGAAGAGAGTTTATAGGGAAAAATGATACGAATGCAATTTGCCATTGATGAAGGGAGAGAAAGTAATGAGTTGTACAAAGAAAGAATGCTAAGATGAACGTTAGGTGTTTAGTGAAGGAAAGCAAAAAGATAAAGTAGATGAAGGCTTGGAAAGATGATGAAAATTATGTGGAGAACAGAAAGTTATTCTGGAAAGAGGTGAGAAAGTGCAAAAGTCTTTCTGGTTGAAAGACTGTAGTGTCCTCTAGTAATTTATCTATGCATGCGTGTATGTATATAGGGCCTATGGATGTTTGTGTATATGTCATAGTACTTTAATCATTAGCTGAGATAGGCACAATCTTCCTGATCTGAATTCATGATAATTCTTAAAGTAGCTTTTAATGTACCTACAAAAATCTAAAGATTTCCTCCCTAATTATTCATTTGAATGAAAAGAAAAAGTTAATGACAAACATACTGTATATATAGAGAGATTGAAATTTAATTGAAGTATTTGTTGGTATAAGATGGGCAATGCAGACAAGGGTTTGTCCTCCATACAGCGAGGGCCACGTCCTAGCATGTCTCTTACCACTACACCATCCAGGAAACCGTAAAAATTTTATTTTCTTGTTTCCACATAAACATTAAACTATGGTTTCTCTCTCTCTCTCTCTCTCTCTCTCTCTCTCTCTCTCTCTCTTCTCTATATATATATATATATATATATATATATATATATATATATCCCCCTCCCCGCGGGCGGTCTTTCTGGGGTGGATCGCCCGCGGGCTCCTGCCTCCATGTGGCGAGGGGGGTCAGCCGCGGCTGGGGGCCCTGCCGGGTCCCCGCCCGGTTGCGAAGTGGACTTTTAGCATACCCTGCTATCCTACAGCCCCCTCTTTCCTGTCTTCCCCTCTTTACCCTCTTCCTTGCCCCCTCTGTTTTTTCTGCTTTCTCTGTTCACTTCGCGCGCCCCGTGGGCTGCCGGGGCTGGTCGCTGGGGGTCTCGCCCCCATGGCCGGGGCCGGACTAAGTTGGCTGGTAGGGTGCCCAGGCCTGGGACCCTGGGGGGCCTTGGTCTTTGCTGCCGGCGGGGGAGAACTTTCGACGCTGCAAGGGCCCCTTTTGAAACGGGGGTACCTACATGGGACGAGGCACCCATCCCCCGCCGGCGTGCGCTTGGTCCCCTTGGGCCCCGGGTAATCGGTTCCCCGCGGCCCCGGGCGCGAAACAACAATAAAAATTTTCTATGGAAACACTTACAAATCTAATGGACCACGTTGACGACCCGGCTTGTGCATCTGACCTCCCTCTGACTACCTCTTTGGACCGTGGGTCTGGTAAGAGCAGTCGGCAGCCCTCGCCCACCCCGTCTGCTCTTCTTGCCGACACCTCCTCTCCCTCTCTTCCCAAGGCTCGTGGCGCCGCTGCCCGACCCCCGCCAGTAGCGGATGGACCTGCAGTGGACCCCCCGACCCCTGGATCCCCCATATTCCACGTCCCGATAGGGACCCACCTGGTTTTTCGCCCTCAGGTGGGAGGCCCGCGGCCCCGGTCGCCTCCCACTCCGGTCGGGCCTCATCGCCCCCGGCCCCCTCGGCCCCTGGGGGACGTGGGACCCGACGTCGCCGTCCGCCTTTCTCGTCTTCTCGCCCCCTCGAAGTTCCGGTGGTGTTTGGCCAGACGGCTTCACTCGGCCTTAGGACGATGGACAAGTTCCTCGTCCTCCGCCCCTCCTCCTCCAAGCCCCTCCCCACTAACCACGAACGCCTCTTTCGAGCGATCCATGGGAAGACGGGGACGGCGCGTTTTGACCTTCGGCCTCAGAGGGATGGCTCCATTTTGATAAGGTCGCGTTCCTCTGCCGAAACCTCCTCTCTGCTCGCTATCCCGATGTCCTGGGCTGCGGGATCACGGTGACTCCCCACCCCCGCCTCAATCAGTGCCAGGGCACAATTTACGCTGCTCGTCTTCTACCCATCCCGGTGGAAGACCTCCAGATTGACCTCGCCTCCCAGGGTGTTGTGAGGGTGTACCGCTTTCCCGACAGATCGCGGTCCCCAACCGCCCCTTCTCCTCGCCTGCTCCTCACTTTCGACTCACTGGTGCCCCCGTTTCGGTATTCTGGGGCTTTGGTGAGAGACGAGCGTGCGAATTCTCAGTACGACCATACGTGCCAGATCCTACGCGCTGTTTTCAGTGCAATAGGTTTGGCCACGTGAGCAGCTCCTGCCGTCAGCCGGCCCCGTTGTGTGTCCGCTGCGGCGGCCCTCCCCACCCCTTGCCCTGTACTGCTCCGCCTTCCTGCACCAACTGCCATGGACCACACCCTGCTTCATCCCGCTCTTGCCCGTCCTTCCTCTTTGAAAGGGAGGTTCGGGCCCTCTGTTCATCAGAGTTTCTCAGCGCTCGGGAGGCGCGGGAGCGGTTGCGTAGCTGCGAGGCCCGGCGTGGTGCCTCGTACGCCGAGGCTCTCCGTTCCCGGACCCCGTCCTCACCGGCGGTTCCCAACGCGCCTCCACCCACCGTGTCCGCTACTCCCAGTCCATCCTCTGCCGCCCAGCGGACTCCTACCGCGGCTCCCCGTACTACCAGCGCGTCCCCACGTGCTCCCTCCGCGAACGCCGATGCTTCGTCGGCAACCCCCCCTGCCCCTTCTACGCCCTCTCCACCGGCGCCTTCGGCCACCCCCATTCCGGATCGTGACCCGCCGTCACCCATGCGGGCCGCACGACGGAGGGGTAGGGGCCGCGCCAGTGGTGACCCCGAAAGGTTCGAAGCCATAAGCCTCGCATCACCTTCCTCTCCCAAACACAAACGCCCCCTTCGCCCTACCGCCCCGGTGTCCTCACCGTCCCCACTGCGCAACCGTTATGCACGCTCCCCCTGGGGTCCCCGACGGCCCTCGTGGTGGGGGCTGAGATACACCCCTCTCCGGCCCGGTCGATGGACCCACTGGAGGGGGAACTCGCCCGCCTGGTCGGCGTGGGTGGGACGTGCACGCCCCCGCGCTTGACCCGCCCCATCTCTCTCCTCGACCTGCCAATGCCTCTGGGTGAGGTATTATTTTCCACTCCCCTCGTAGTCCTGCCTCCGCCGCACCTCCGGTGAAGGGAGGGGCATTCTGGATACCTCTCACATCCCCTTCTCTGCATCGCTCTCCCCCGGACGTCCGGGAGACTCCTCTTCTGGAGGACTTGCCGGCGTCTGGTTCCACATCGCCCCCTCGTCGGGGTGACCCTCGCCTTCGCCCTCGTTCGGCGTCCCTCGCTGAACTCCGGGGCTTTCCGATTCCCTCTTTAATCTCGGGCCGCCCGATCGGCCCACCCACCCCATAACCATCCTTTACGCTGACCTTCCTACCCCTCCCTATACCTCGCTCCTGCAGTGGAACATCCGCGGGCTCCTGGTAGGCCTCGAGAGTCTCTCCTCTCTCCTGGCCTCCAGGTGTCCGGCGTGTTTCTGCCTTCAGGAGACGATTCTGGGATCCCGTTCCCTCCCTCGAGTGTCCGGTTACTGCGGGCTCCCTTCCCCGCCTCTCGATGGGGCGGGGAGGGGGGGCGCCGCGGTCTTCATGCACCGCTCCGTCCCTTTCCGCCCCCTCCCGCTCCGTACAGTCCTGCAAGCTGTGGCCGTGCGCCTTTCCTTGGGGCGCCAGCTCACGGTCTGCTCTCTTTACCTCTCCCCTAACGTACGCCCTCCACCCGATTCTCTCCGTGACCTAATTCTTCAGCTTCCCCGCCCTTTTCTGATTCTCGGGGACTTCAACAGTCGGGACCCGGCCTGGGGGGACGTTTGCTCCACCTTTCTCTCCGGGACCCTTCTCTCCCTTATGGACGAGCTCGAGTTCACCTTTCTGAACGATGGCTCCCCAACCTGCCTTCACTCGGCCCACGACAGTTTCACCTGTATCGACCTTTCCCTGGTTTCCCTCGAAATCGTGACGGAGTTCACCTGGGAGGTCCTGCCGGATTCTTCCGGCAGTGACCATTTCCCAGTGTGTCTTACCCCGACCCGTCTCCTCCCCCCCACCTCTGTCCGCCCGCGCTGGCTGTTCGCCCGAGCAGACTGGGCCTCATACGCGAGGGGCACGGCGATCTCGCCATCAATTCCTGCCTTTCCCTCCGTCAATGAGGCCCTCGCCTTCCTCGAGAGTAAGATCCTCTCGGCTGCCGCCAGTTGCATCCCCCGTACCTCTGGCTCCCCCAGGCCGCGAAGCGTCCCATGGTGGACCCCAGAGTGCTCCCATGCCGTTCAGGAGCGGCGCCGTGCCGGCCGCCGCTTCTACCGGACCGCCAGCTGGAGCACAAGATAGAATTTGAGCGCCTGAAGGCAGTGGCCCGTCGGGTCCTGAAACTGGCCCGGCGTACCTCCTGGCGGAGTTACGTGTCCGGGATCTCCTCCTCGACTGCCCCCTCGACTGTTTGGCGCAAGGTGCGTAGCTTTGAGGGGACCCGTGTCCCCCCTCGACCCCGGTGCTTCGGGTCGGGGACGACGAGTTCGTGTCCGATCCGGAGGCCGTCGCGAACGCACTCGCGGCGCACTTTGCAGCCATCTCCAGTTCCGATTCCCCCCACTCCCGCCGCGACCCACCGGAATTTCCACCTCATAGGGATGACCCCTATAATCACCTCTTCCACATGACAGAGCTTCGGGAGGGCCCGGCCCTCCGCCCCCGGCCCCGATAATATCCCCTATGACTTGTTACGGCATCTCCACCCCTCTGCTCTCAGCTTTCTACTGGACCTCTATAACCGGATTTGGTTGGAGGGTTCATTTCCGGACCGATGGCGTGAGTCCATCGTCGTCCCCATCCCGAAGCCCGATAAAGACCCCTCACTCCCGTCGAACTATCGCCCCATTTCCCTAACATGCTGTGCCTGCAAGGTGATGGAGGCGATGGTCGCCTCGCGGCTGTCCTTTACCTTGGAGGCGAGTGACCAGTACCCTGCTACCCAGGCTGGTTTCCGGCGCTTCCGGTCTACCACCGACCCCCTCCTTCTCCTTAGCCATGACGTGCAGGAGGCTTTCTCCCGGCGTCAATTTGTACTCGCCGTCTTTTTCGACCTCCAGAAGGCCTACGATACTACCCGGCGGAGCGCGGTCTTCGACTGCTTACGCTCCCTGGGTTTCGTAGGCTTTCTCCCTTCCTTTATTTATAACTTCTTGTCCGCCCGTTCTTTCCGCGTCCGCATCGGTTCTGCCCTCTCTGACCGCTTTCCGCTGGAGGAGGGTGTCCCTCAGGGTAGTGTCCTTAGCGTCTTGTGTTTCTCACTCGTGATGAACACAGTCGCTACGGTCCTGCCTACATCCGTTCGTAGCTCCCTCTATGCCGATGACCTGGCTATCTATTGCTCTGGCCGCCTCCCGTCTTTGGCTGAACGTCGGCTCCAGCTAGCCATCAACGCGGTGGTTCGCTGGGCGTCCTCGGTTGGCTATGCTTTCTCACCCTCTAAGTCTTCCAGTATGCTTTTCCGTCCTCGGCGCCTCCGTCTGTCGCATACCTTCGCCCTTACCCTTGCCGGCACTCCTCTTCCCCTCGTCCCATCCGTTCGATTCCTGGGTATGACCCTCGACGGATTTTTCGGTTGGGTTCCACACCTTAGGCGGTTGCGGCAAACATCTCGCCGCACCCTCTCCCTTTTGGGTCATCTGTCCCACACGACCTGGGGGCGGACAGGCGTACTCTGCTGCGCCTGTACACCTCCCTGGTGCAATCCCGTGTCGACTACGGCTGTGTGGTCTACAGCTCCGCCTCCTCTCCGGCACTCCGTATGCTGGATCCTCTTCTCCACCGTGGCCTTCGCCTGGCGTCGGGTGCCTTCCGCTCGTCCCCTGTCGCTAGTCTTCAGGTGGACTGTGGACACCCCCCCCTGCCCCTTCGCCGGGGCCTTCTCATGGCGAAGTGTTACCTTCGCATCTGCCGCCTCCCGATGTCCCTACTCTTCTCCGCGATCTCCCAGGCGCTACCCCGGCCTGACACGTGGCATTTCGCTGCCTCTCTGGCCGAGATTTTCTCGTCCCTGGGGATCCCCCCACCCTCTATTCTGCCGTTCTCCTTCGATCTGTCGCCCCCCTGGCGGACCACCCCTATCTGCCGTTGCCAGGCGCTCCGTGGCCTGCGTAAGGAGTCTCTTCCTGCCGTCCTCCGGTCTTCTTTTCTGGCCCATCTTCCCGTCCATTCGGACGACGTTCCCGTCTACACCGACGGCTCGCGCTCCCCTGCAGGTGTCGCGGCCGCCGTCTTCTCTCCGTCATTGTCACCTACCTCCCGGGGTATCCCCCTGCCGGTTCAGGCCTCCATCTTTTCCGCGGAGCTCTTTGCCCTTCTGGAAGCCCTCCGTTTGGTATCGGGTTGTTCGCGGTCCTCCTGTACCATTTTTTCGGACTCGCTGAGCGCCCTTCAGGCGCTCGAGCGCTATGATTCCCCGGACCCCCTCGTACGCCTTATTCAACAGGAGTACCATGTCCTGCACACCGTTCACCGGATCCGGGTCACCTTCTGCTGGGTTCCCGCCCATGTTGGGGTTTCCGGTAATGAGGCGGCGGACCGCATAGCCCGGTCCGCCGCCTCGCTGCCTCCCCTCCCCCGCCCGCTCCCCTTCTCAGACTATGTGCAGGTCTTTCGTTCCTTTTACGACCGCATGTGGCAACAGTCCTGGGACGATGCCACCGGAAATAAACTCTGGTCCATCCGCCCCGTCTGTCATATTGGGTGTCCTCTTTCCACCGCTCCAGACACAAAGAGGTCGTCCTTGCGCGGCTTCGCATCGGCCATACGCGCCTCACGCACGGCTATCTTATGTTCCGGCAGGAGGCTCCTCGTTGCGCCTCCTGCCAGTCGCTCCTCACCGTCTCTCACATCCTTGTGGAATGCCCCACCCTGTCGTCAGTACGTCGTCGCGCCTTCCCGTTCCTTTCTGATTTCCCCCTCCCCGAACGTTTACGCCTTATGCTCGCTGAGAGCCCTCTCTTCTCGCTTGACCGTCTTTTCCTCTTCCTCTCCCAATCTCGCATCCTATCTGAGCTTTAGGTGACTTCTCACCTGTAGTCCGCTGTTCTCCCTTTTCTAGTGCCTTTTCTCCGTCTCCGTTTCTCTTTCTCGTATTCGCCTCGCCATGATATCCGCTACCATATAGCGGGAAGTGGCGGTAAACGCCCCAATACAAAAAAAAAATATATATATATATATATATAATATATATATATATATATAAATAATGCAAAGCTTACTTTACAGATAAAAGTTGCCGTTACAATAGATCAATATTCATAGGCTTATCTATATCTGTCATTTTTCTGATGTTACTGCTGTTCTAAATTAAAATTCTTTTGTTAATTAAAAATAAATTGATTACAAGATAAAAAGAGGATAATATGGACGTCTTTATAAGTGTAGTGTATTGTTCATTAAACAATAGAGATATTTAGTTGCCTGAGATATAGACTTTATCGTGGGTGCTACGTAGAATCATTATCATATGTTTTCTATAGCGATTTTGTATTTATTATCATTATTATTTATGTATTTATTTCGTAGCGTTGGACGAGAACCATATAGAGACTTCGCACTACAAGTTTAAATGTACAGAGGGCTAACAAAAGTAAATAGACGACACCTTTTTTCTCATATTTTTTGATTTGATAATAAAAGTCAATAAGTAATAGCAGATTTATTGAATTAATATATTTAGAATCGTGTTGCTTCGCCCTTTGCATTATGTAACGCTGACACATGTTCTGGCATTCCATTGATAAGCTTTGCCTTTTGTTCTTGAGGACAATCTTAGTGTTTGTTTACTTTTTTGCCAACCCTGTGTATAAACAATACAGTCCTGTAAAAACGGAAGGTTTATCAGTGCAGAGATTCTGCCGGTTTTTTCGGTCCAGTTTGTTTAGAGCAGGCCTGAGGTTATATGGGTGTTTTTGTAGTCACAACAGGTGAATTTGTGTTGCCATCAGGAAGAGACACAAACTTGCGTGGTTTTTGTGTCCTGGTAAATTATACTCCCAGACTTCATAATATCCGGCGTCTCTGTAATGTAAACTAACGATGAATACACAAAGGAAGTCGTTATGAATAGGACAATATTACTTTGAAAATGATAAATTCAGAGAATTGTTGATTCCAGTGGTGATGAACTACGTATGGGAGTTTCGTTAGCAATGATGGCGTGAACTATATACTATTCGTGCCCCGAGTGAGGTTTATGTACTGGTGAAAGTCCCTTGTAAAACAATGAAATTTTTCTTTCTATATGAAGTTAATCTCTAAAGTCTTTGTCCTGAGTGTTAATTTAGTACACACACACACACACACATATTTAAAAAATAATATACAAAACTTGCCAAACTAATTTCAATGATGGGTGCATCCATATATGCAAGAATAAGTTGACTCTTCAAGAATATATTATAGATCATCTTTACATTAGATTTACAATATATAGTGAGATACATCATTACCTCGATTACAATTAGGATGCCATCATGCTATGTGACTATTCTCACTAAGAGAAAATGAAATTAGTGAATGCTCAAGATTAATGAATTTATTAGCGATCTCTAACCTAACATTTAAGTAAACAAGGTTTATTTTTAGCGTTTGATCAATGTGGGTTAAGTTAGTACAAATTAGGTTAGGCTTAGTCAGGTTAAGTTATTAGAATATCGATGAAATTCCCAATGACCGAAATGTGTCCAACTTCTTTACAGATTCAGGAAAGCTGTTTCGCATCTGATGAAAACCTTAGAATAGGCCGAAAGCTTATGCTACTAATAAAAATCCATTACTATAGAGTAATTTCATTCTCTAAGAATGTCATCATCAAATATAAAGAGATAAATACGATAATGTTACCCCGAGTGTATACAATATTCGTTCATGTTCGTTCATATCTTCACACCTGCATCTAAATATAGACCTATTTTTTATTTTTTTTCGGTCTATTTTAAATTCCAAGAGTGGAAACACAACTAAAGATTTTGTCTTATCAACGTTTCTATTAATAGCATGATTATCAACATAGTTTTTAATAGGTTTATGAAGTATTCAAGCTATTTAAATTATTCAATTTTAATATTCAATTCATCATGTATATTTTGTAATAGTCCATTTGGATGCAGAAAGCAAAGGGCGTATTCAGAAGTGGCCGAATAATTAGACAATTCATGATTATTACTATTGTTTAGTATATATATATATATATATATATATATATATATATATATATACCTCGGTAGTGTAGTGGTTAGCGTTGCTGACTACGAACTCATCGGCCCCGGGATCGAGACCCGGTGACGGCAGGCGGCGCGCAGCAAAACCCAACTGTTCATTCTTCCACACACAAAAAAATTGGTTGGTAGATAAATGGGTACCCTGGGTATCCTAGTGGTTAAGACGCTGGACTGCTGGTGGGGTGTAGTTCGGATTCCACGTTAAACTGTAGGTCTAAGGTGGCGTGACAAGCTTGACCTTCGTTAGAATGAACAATTCGGGCGGAAGCAAAACAAAGGTGTGTGTGTATATATATATACACACACCGTGTGCATATATATATATATATATACACCGTGTGCATATATATATATATATATACACACCGTGTGCATATTTGTTCTTTATATTGCAGGTAAGTTTATTTTTAATATGCAGTGTATATATATATTTTTTTTTGTTTTATATATATAATTTTTCTTTGTTTTCGTTCTTTTGAACGATAATGTTAGAAATAATCTTATCAGAAAGATGTTTAAAAATAAATTTATCTGCAATATAAAACATGCACACGGTGTATATATAATATATATGAGAGAGAGAGAAAAAACTCAGTCAATGCCAATGAGATGGTATTAATAAGCTCTTCAGTTAAAGGTCTCTGTCATCTTATGAAAATTTGAGAAATTATATATATTCGAAGAAGCTTGATATTAATTTCAGTGTTACTAAAACTGAAGCTATGCAGTTTCGTCCCAAAAAGCTTAAATCAAACGACTATTATTATTATCAAAATGAAAGGTGAACCAATAGAGAGTACGAGAACTTTTAAGTATTTGGGTCAAATTATCACCAGCTCATTGATTGATGATGATTCAGACAAAAAAAAAAAAAAAAAAAAAAACTATCGAAATTTCTGTACGAAAGCAAACATGATTGTGAGGAACTTCAGATTCTGTACAAATGAAGATAAAGACTATTTTTCCTACTTTCTACAGCAACTCTGGGCTAATTGTAAAAAGATTCTGGCAGAACTCTAAATTTGTATTATAACGGATCTTTTAGACTACTGCGCATGTTACCTTCAAAATGCTCGGCTTCGCAAATGTTCGCTAACCATAATGTCTCGATCTTCCCGGAGGTAACAAGACGCGCTGCTCAATATAATCTAATCATCTAATGCAAAAGCTATTTATCAGTCCGGCTTTATTTTCTAAACTATGGACTTCATGGTATGAAAATGTTTGTCTGTACCTCGACTTAACATCGCTATTGGTATTTACATTGTATATTTTTAGTCTTACTTTTTATTTTATTATTACTAGCTGTATTAAGAAGCTATTTCTTTCTTCCAATAAACTTTTCAATTTCAATATACAGGGTAGGCCATAAGTCGCTTTACCGACATGAGTAAAGCCTAAGTAAGTCCACCCTATATATATATATTTAAAATATCCCTCACACATGATTCAAGCCCGGAAACACACGCAGTGGAACTAAATATATCAAAAGCTTTTGACGAAGTTTGGCATCTATCCTTCTAATGGTTGGCTCTGATTTTCACTTCATCGATTCCGGCGTTGCTCCAATTCTATTTCTTTTCCATAATAAAGATTTTCTCTCCGACACTTCTAATGTTATTCACTCTTACGCTGATGACTCAACCCTTCATAGATCCTTTATATTATATATATATATGTTCAGAAGTTTGGAAACGCCACTAAACTTGGTCAAAACATGTTCCATATTCTAGTTAAAATCTAGAACTTGGCAACAAATGTTCCTAAATAGCATAATTTTACTTGTCGACATTACGCATGCGCAATGTAAACAGTAACCTACAAGTTTATCGGTTAACTATTTGAAAGCATTCTTACAACTATATCACTGAGGTAGTGTATGTTATCCTTTGTTGTTGTCATTTAATTGATTTTAGCCTACTGACTTTTTCACTTTCCTTAATTACAGTAAAATGCGGTAGTTGCGTTTATAGAATGTTTCCAATATATGTAACAGTGCTGCGTAATATGTCTTATAAACATTCCTAGTTTTCTACATCATCTATCGGAATAATAAACGTCTTGGAACTCTTTTACAGGTGGATTCAATTAATTTTTGTTCACATCTAATGGCTCCAGTAGAGTACGGCAGATACCAGAAGATATGCGCATAAAGATCGTGACTTCACGAGAAGAAAGATATACTATTCGATAAAATGCTAAAAAAACGACATTTGTAAAAGGATTGTGGGGGGCCACTATCAAATGCCACCTCGATACAGGGTCAGCTAAAGACAAACAACAAAAAGGAAAGCCAAGGAAAACGACAAATTCTCACGATCAGTACTTGAAAATTACGTGCCTAAGTTATAGAAGACAGTCGAGTCGTAGTTTGCAGCAGGACTTTAATTCTTCATAGAGCACTAACGTTCCGGTTGTAACAATACGACGTCGATTGCAGGAGGCAGGGTTGCACGGAAGAAATGCTGCCATAAAACTGTACCTGAGACCGGGAAACAAGTCTAAGAGGGGTGAAATATGTACGAGATTATGCCTACTGGACGTCGACTGATTGGGCGAAAGATTTGTGGACATACGAGTCGAAATTTGAAATCTTTGGGTCTAAAAGAAGACAATACGTACGACGGCGACAGGGTAAGGAATAATAATCTTTGTTTACAACCAGCAGTAAAGCATTTTGGGGGATCTTTCAATGTTTGGGGGTCCATAAGTTCATCTGGAGTTGGCTCCCTTGTGAAAATCGATGGTACTCTAACTAAAGAGAAGTACAAGCGAATTGTTCAACTGCTTGATGCCCCGGACGGAAAGCGTTTGATTGGACAAAGGTTCATTTTTGAACAAGATAACGACCCCAAATACTGCAAATATTGTAAAAAATATCTGGAAGGGAAGGAGGGCGCTGGAGAACTAAAAATTATGGAATGGTCATCACAAAACCTTGACATGAATCCAGCTGAGACTATGTGGGGACTATGTAGACCAGTGGTGCACAAACTTTTTTGATGTGAGGGCCAAGCGAAGAAAATAACTAAATGTATTAGCCTACTTACTTTCCATCTAAGTCATAAATTGGGTCACTTTTATATTCTAACTTTTTCATTGAATTGAAAAGACCCGTGGGGCCACTGAAAAGACCCGTGGGGGACACATTTGGCCCGCGGGCCAGGGTTTGTGCATCACTGATGTAGACGCTGAGAAGGATAAACTGAAGCCATCTAATATTGAACAACTGTGGAAAGACCCGCAGAATATTTGGGCGAATATTCAATCATCAGTAGTAAAGAAATACATTCGCAACATTATTAGCAGAATCTAAGCTGTTATAAAGGCCAATGGGGGACACTAAATACCGACTGTATACGTGTACGTATTTTATACTGTAATGCCTCATTCAAATTGTACATATACGACCGATGATGACTGAATACTCGTATACCATTCGGGTTTCCAATCTTGTGAACAAGATTATCATATATATATTTAGTGACACGCTTCAGGCATTCCTTATGGGCTTACAGTACAGTTTTCTCAAGTGCTTGTCGGTTGGCGTTTGTGGAGATCGCGGCTCGAGGTTACCCCTTCGCACCTCGGCTTAAGGAGGCCCCTCGCCCTCTTCTCAGTGTGCTATAACCATGGGAGACGCCAGGCCTTTCCGCAGCTCACCTTGCGGGTCCATATTAATTCATTAACTTAAGCTAAATTCATTCATATGCGCAATATTGCTTCCATCGACCATTTAATTTACTGTTGTGTATTTGTTTTTTTTGTTATCAATATTGATCAGTAACTTAAGCACTTTTCTTACTCCGCAATTAATCAAGAAATGTAATATTAGCAACTGTAACAGTTATAATTTATTATTTGGTTTAATTAAAGGAAAATCTATAAAGCTTATTAATCTCCTTTATTAATGATCTCTATTATTTTGACCGAAAGGTCAAATGGTGACCATTCAAACAAACATTAATTATTTTAATTAATCTAATTACATTATTATAGGGCCTATTGTCAATTAACCCATATATATATATATATATATAATAAATTTTAGGGTGTCTCTTATTGGGTAGTCAAAAATTGAAATGTTGAATTATTTTATCTGCGCCCCCTAAAATAGTTCCATTTAGCATAAAACTAAAACTTGAAAGTTTGACACAAATTGGCTCATATTTAGGGGTCGCCCCCGGCTAATAAAAATGGTGACCATGGCATAATAGCTCCTGACATATGATTATGCTCATTATACACATAATTCCTTCCTTCTTTTTTTAGTTTGATTCGTTTTTATAAGTATAGGCCTTCTTATTTATCATTGATCCTTTTCTAACCTATCCTTGATGTTGTTATAATCCATCCTTTGGTCCTCAATCCTTCTTTATCCCAATCCTTTTTCTCCTATCCAAAATCTTTCCTGGCTCTTTTTTTATATACAATCAGCAATGAAGCATTGCTACAAAAAAAAACCATTAGTTTATTATATAGAGATAAATTCAAAATGCCAGTGCTATTTACATACTTTAATTACTTTAATTAGCATTATTTCCTTATACAACATTTATTTAATATACAATGATTATACAATATGGTGTATTTTATGATGGTTATTTTTTAAGAAGAACAGTTTTTGATGGAACTGGGTGACTCTGGCGGTGTTTTGCAACAATTTGGAGCAGGAACTGGAGCTGCTCTTCCCCCACTGTCAATTTCTTATTCAGCTCTTGAACTAAAGCTACTGCACGTTCTGCCCGGTCATTTACAACAGATAGAGCTGCAACAATAGCTCTGGCCCTTAAATATTCACAGTTGGATGTCCAAGTGCTGGGTGCCTTGTTCAGCAATCCTTCTGGCAAACTCAGCTTAGTAAAGAATTCTCTAGTATTTCTTGTAACAAGTTGGTGTAGTCCTTCACCAGAGCAGAAGGTCGATTCAGGAATCCGAGGACGCTTGGGTGGTCTATCAGTGGACTCATCTTCTAATGCCTTTACCATGCGTTTCTTTACATCTGTAGTAATTCGCTCATCAAAGAAAGCAAGACCAACTGCTTCTTCAGACAGGTACCATAAGTGGTTAGAGAACTTTTTTTTAGTTGCATCAGAAATCTTTTTGTTAGGATAATTAATCAATGACCTCATAAGGAGCCAGTCATTAAATGGGGTTTCAATAGGGAGTGAGGATGTTGTCCAAGCCTTCATATAGATGAGAACAGAAAAAAGGGAAAGATCTCGAATTCCTCGTTCTTCAGTCTTAGTCATCTTGAACTGGTTTCGAAAAAGCCACATCTTGATAGAATAGAGCGCTTTGGACATCCAGCGAGCTCGATGCATGGCACCTGGTGCACGAAACTTGATGCCTTTATTGGGGACACCTCCAAGAAAGATGATGGACAGATCCAAAAGTTCTTGATAGTCATCCCGTAGCATAGGTGCCTGGGATCTAGCAAACTGAATTAGTTCAGTTTTAGACTGGATAATTGCTTCTTTAGGTTGATCTTGTCTTATCAATAGGCTGACCATACGTACCGTTTTGAACGGGACAGTACCGTTTTGTATGGGTTCTGTCACTGAAGAATAATTGTAAACTCAATATGTTTATGTACTTACTTTTTCATGAATACAGAATATTACATAACCCCCGTCCCTTTTTTGCCATCCCAATGTCCCGTTTTTGTCTCAAGGAAATATGGTCAGCCTACTTATCAAGCAATATTTTCAGCTACAAACTTGACAATTATCTCTAATATATTCATTTAATTGAATTCATCATAAATATGATGATTAATTAATTAAAAACATATGTTTAGTATACTTGACAACTGCTAGTAATTTCAAATATTAATTGCATAAATAATAGCTATATTTTATGAACTTTAATAAGCGGGGGCGACCTCTAAAAATTGTTCAATCCAAAAAACATTTTATATGTGATGTTTTTTCAACCAATGGAACTGGTTCAGGGGGCGCAACCTAAAAAAATCAACACTTTGAAAATAAGAGACACCCTAAAATTTATTATATATATATATAATGCACATCCACAAGGGGAAAAAACGATTCCAAGGCCTTTCGTGTATTTAACAATACACGAAAGACTTTGGAATCGCTTTTCATTTTTCTTTGTGGATGTATGATACATTAATTATTAATTTTCACATGTTTAATTGTGAAATTCACTATATATATATATATATATATATATATATATATATATATATATTCAACATCATAGCAGTATGAATATAAATCCAGTATATGTTTTGGATGGAACTCATTATAAAATAGATTAGATTTATATCCATTCCAATTTTCATTTAAATTATTTTTCAGGATTGAAAATCCGAACGCAAAATAAGAATTTTTAATGAGTTTTATCACTTTCATATATATATATATATATATATATATATAAAACGAAAATACACTAAAGCGGAAACTGAAAGTCACTGCATGGGATTCGAACCTGCGTCGTGTCGTCAGAATCCTCATGCAGTCTTAGCCCGACGATCCTCCATGTTGGGTCTATATTATTCATTTTTCCAGTGCTGACATTACAACTGAAGTATTCCTATACGTAATATATAGGGGTGGAGTAAGAACGTATAGTGTTAAACATTGTTTAGGCGTAGCCGAGTTTGATCGGATCTTTTGGAGGATTTAGGGTGGCTCGTCGGGTTAATGGTGGTGACTTACACGTACAATACCACGTGACTCAGGTTCGAATCTTGAGGGCTTGTTGTAGCACAGTGGTAACGCTCGCAGCTTTTACCCAATTGGTCCTTGGTTCGAATCCTGGCAGGATAAATTTTGCATTATGCAAAATCGCGTGTGATTATCCGTGGACCCCAGTGTTGTACCAGGGATATTTCAATTAAATGTTTCCATTGGTTTCAGTGCGGGTGGGTTAACACTTAAAATACTTCTGATCACGAAAGCGTTGCGCGTTCCCTCTGGTTCTCAAATATCTGGCGGGTTGTGTTAACTTTTACATATTTGTATCACCATGGCACAGTGGTACCGCCCGCGGCTTCTACTCAAGAGGTCTTGTGTTGTAATCGTGGTGGAGTAAATTTTATAATATAGACATAGGAAGACCAACGCCTCGTATACTTATTAATTGTCACAAACGTTTCGGAAGCGTGTCTTCCATCATCAGTGTCTGTGATGAAAGAAAAACAATCCCGAAACATTTGAACAACCAATAAGTGTATCAGACGTTGGTTCTCCTGTTTGTCTTACGTCTTCGATTTCCTAGGGACAAAATTCTTAATAGAATTATATACTGTCAGACGTCCGTATAAAGGCCACACATTGGAAACTGTAATCATGGTCTTTATATACAGGTGGCCTTTCTATACAGGTTATGCAGCGGCCATTTTGTTTTTATTTAAATTGAATATACTATATTGTATCGTCACGTGTCTGCATCGTTAAATGTCAAACCTTTTTCAAATTTGTTTCAATCTTTTGTTGGATTAAAAAAGCGTGTTTATAAACAACTTTCTATAAGTTAGCAAGGAAAAATAAGCAAGTTGAGACCGTCCAATAAGCCATTACTGAATAATTGTCGACTTTCGGAAAATAATGAACGTTGTATACAGAAGCGATCATCGGGTCGAGCAAAGGAAGTAGTTTCGATGTTCGTTGACCGCATTGAATGTGTGGCAGCTGCGTAAAGGGTAATTATTATACATCGGTTTTTCGTGTGTGGAGGGGTGATTTTAAGTGGCCGCTAAGAGCAGGCAACCATTTTAAAGAGGTGGACACCAAAGCAGGTTTCACTATATCTACACCTTTCAACCTTTCAAATGTTCCGTGCGATGATTCCTCATTTCATGAAGGTCAAGCTCGTCCCCATTTCACGAAGGTCAAGCTTGTCGCCCCCAAATGTCTAAAATCACGCAATTTGTAAATTGGCTGAAATTTTAGGCAATGTGTCAAATTGTAATACACACAAACCTAACCTGACCCAACCTAATGAATTTTTAGGCAACATATTGGGAAATACCAGTGGGCATGCATATGCAGCATTACCAAAAAAGTTAGGTTAGGTTTTGTATGTATCACAATTTGACACATTGCCTAAAATTTCAGTCAGTTTATAAATCGCTTGATTTGAGACATTGACTGTAACGTATATATATGTGGTCATCACCAATTGACAAGTGCTCGCGAGGAGCCGAAACTGTATTGGTGTTAAAGAAATAAAAATATAAGTCTTTCTGAAAAGTGGTTTCCTTCTTCATACTTCGTCGCGACACTGCGTTATTTTACATCATGTATATACTGTATACATACATATATATATAGTTGCTAGCGAGTGTTTAAATATTGCTCAGTAGGAATAGGTACGAAGGTTTGGCACTATGTTAATAAGATAAATATATTTTTGTTGCTACGCGAAACTATTAAAGTTATTGAATAAAATGATTTATTTATAACTGAGTTACCTTTTGTACTTAACTTAATTAAAACAAATATATCATTTGTGATTCAGAGATCTTGAGAAAATGCACTCCTTTAAGTAGATCACGATCAATTTTTTTTTTCTGATTCGATAATCAGTCTAGTAAAGCTGTGGAAAAATGGAATCCCTATTTTTAGATAGCAGTATTTATAGTAGATGTATATAATGGTGTATTTTATATATATATATATATATATAATATATACACACGAGTATAGCAACTGTGGCAAGTAATATAGTAATTATTTAGTTATATAACAAGTTTAAAAATAGTTTTTGTAAAAAGGTGGAGGAGTTCTTTTTAACATTTTGGATGTTCACTTTTTTTTTTTTTTTAAGTTGGCACTCTGATAGTTGTGGCCATACATATTTAGCATTAAGTCGTCACTCTGCTTATAAAAGCTCATAATTACTATTGTCGTCCTTTCTGAGTTTAATACTTTAATTAGAAAGTTTACTGAGAACATAAATTATTCTGAGATGTTATTAACTTGCTTTTTTTCTCTCCACACAAATAGCAACGGTTGTTGGATGACAGAAGATACCCACGCACAGCGTAATGCAGGATCCAAACTAAGGGTCGGTACATTATCTGAACACAGAAAAGATCCAATAAAGTGACTTGAACACAATGTAGTCCAGTTATTCTGTAAGTTACATTATTCAAAGTTTATTTCGTTCTTTAAGTCTCATTAACAAGTTATAACTTGACTTAAAAAAAAAATTATATTTTCCTTAGATTTTGGCCTCTTATAGTTTCGTCGAGTTTTAATATGTAAATAAGTAAATAAAAACTGATTTGACTACCTTTTATCACATGCATATAGGAAGGAGGAGGTTGCATTTATTGGCCGTTGGCTGGTTGTCTATTCCGCTGAATGTCCTTCAGCCACGTGAAGGGTCAATGAGACGAGTTGCAAAATAGGAGTAACGAACGAATTAACGTTTGTTTGTTGGGAATTAATTAAGTTTATTTTCAGTTCCAAAAAGAAAAATACTGGTCTCATAGTCTACTTGTAGACTTAAATCTTGTTAATTAAATAAGTCTATTTTATAGTTTTTAACAAAGTGCGATGATAAAAATGCTTACTTAAAACACTCAAATAGATAAATATTTGCAAACCAATCCCAATGCTTAATTGAACCATGATATGATTGCTTAACTCTTTAATTCGTTACAGAAACATAAGCATGCATGGTTAGTGTAAACGTGGGGTTGCATTAAGTATCATTCTGTTATTCGTGATTGGGGCGGTCCATGATCACGGATAACCCGATTTCACAGTTAACTCAATATACCCCACTGGTGGGTGAGTGGTGAAACCGCTGCTGCCCGCCACTACTGCCTAGCCTTCTACCTTGCGCGCCCACCACACACAGTTTTATTCTACTACAATTAGTAGTTTGTACTAACTACAAGACGTGAAGATACGCGAAACCACAAGCGCACATGCGTACTGTATGAAGTACGGAGAGACACTGACTGAGGCGCGTTGTGGTGGTCTGGGAGGCGAGCCGCGGATGTAAACACCGCGCTAAATCACGGTTAACTCGATATCACGATCAAGAATAAGTGCACAAGGGTAACAATTAGCAAATCACGGTTAACACTATTCACGGTTGAGTGAATCACGGATAACCGCGTGAGTACTGTATTTGATGGTTTCAACCGAGGATTTTTCTTCGTGAAGATAAGTGAAGCAAGTCACGTGACACACACACACACACACACACACACACACACACACACACACACATTATTGCTTAGCTTTGTTATAAGTTAATTCACTTTAAAAATTCTATTATTTTAACCTTTTAACCATATATATATATATTTATACACACACATACACAGCGATGTCTTCAAGGCCGTTGCAAATTTATCGTGCTTGTGGAGGTCTCTCCATAAGCTATAACTTCAGATCTGTTCATGTGTCCTTGGAGTGTCTTTGAAAAGTCCTTGAAGTTCTTTAAATGTCCATGAAAGTTCCTATATATTCCTCGTAAATGAAGAGAGGAGATTTTTACATTTGAAGGAATCGTAAAATGTGAAGGAAAATGGGATAAAAAAAAAACTCACGATAAAGAGAGATTTTGTAACACAATTTTAATTGGAGATTATAAGTTAAGTTAGGTTAGATACGGGTTAATAATGATGTTAATAATGTTTACGGTTGTTTAACATTCTTCGTAACGGCATAGGTCATATGATGGAGGGGACATACAACTTTACGTGGGATCTAAATTGTATTTATAAGTACGAGTCGCTATATCGTGTGAACGGAGCCCGAGATGGTCAGGCTTGGTCACCCATCAAACTGGTGAACGGATCTAACGTCGCTTAACTTCACTAATCTATTGGGAAGCTGCGATGCGACATAGACAAGGTTATAAGTTAAGGTTGTGTTAGGTTGTATTAGGTTAGTTAATTGCATTAAGCTGACTTATCGTATCTTGTTCAATAGTTTTAATCCTTTAAACAATTCACATTCTCGCCGTAACAGAAAGCGCATTCAGGAATTAAGAGACGAAGAATTTTCATTCTGTCTATCTGTCTATCTATCTATCTATGGTAACAACTTCACTCACATCTTTTTATTGTTTTATAGTAATTTTCATAATTAACAAAGACTCGTTATTCAAAATGCAAACAAAATATGTTACCTAAATATGCTATTCATTCATTCATTCATTACTTGGGAGTTACGAATCTTACTGCACTGATTACTTCCCACTTGGTGGCATTCCCATTCCCATTCACGGTTTCAAAGTGGGAATGCTCATAATGTAAATTCTAGATTTGGGAAAGAATAAAGCGGTACCTTAACGCAACTGCGGACTCAAGATGTAATTTTTATGAAAAATCTAACTTAAAATGAATAATCCCATACAGTGGGAATGCGAATGGATCGATCTGAGAATTTCCTCCTTTGAGATTCCCACTTTCGAATTT
This sequence comes from Bathynomus jamesi, assembly GCA_023014485.1. Lineage (NCBI taxonomy): Eukaryota > Metazoa > Arthropoda > Malacostraca > Isopoda > Cirolanidae > Bathynomus > Bathynomus jamesi. The sequence goes on along the minus strand of JAJOZX010008425.1, from coordinate 18,409 downwards.
CTCATTCTTGGACCAACAATAAAATGAAAATGACCGAGATTAGAAACAGACCTAATGCATCTCATAATAATAATAGTAGTAATTCTTGTTGTAGTGGCTAAAGTGAGGGGGGGGGAAAGACGGCTCAGTACACCCAATCTAAGAAGTTGGCTAAGGAGAGTCCCCATTAGTTGATTTTTAGTTTTGCAAATTTATGTGATAAATGAAATGAATCTCTTCGAATTTACCTAAAAATGCTTCCATGCTTCATAACAGCATATTCAGATAAGAATACTTTAAATATATAAACTATATCAGATATCCCAATTGTTTGTAAACAAAAGAAGATAGTCAAACTTTATATAAATTGTATATTCGTTTTCTGAATCAAGTTTTTTAATTTGAATATTGCTTGTACAATTCTTCAAATAAAACAAATATTGTGCCAAAATTTTTCTTCTTCATATGTGAATCATTACATAACAGGAAATGGCTCACTTGCCTGGGCATCCCGTGTCCAGATTTCCATTTTAATTAACCCTTTTTAACCCAACGCGACCGTATGATTAAGTAAGTTTTCATTAAATTAAAGCTAAATAAAAGAAATAATTTGGGTCATGATTCATGAAGCGTTTAACGCAAGTACTAGTAAACTAATTGTCCCGTGGTTCGGATCCCACGTAAAGCTGTAGGTCCCCTCCGTCATATGACCTTAGATGTTGCGAAGGAGGTTAAACAACCCCAATAAAAAGAAAAAAAAAAGTGTACTCAATTTTAATTTTATATAAAAGTCAAATTGAATTTGAACCTATAAAACTTATTTGTAGTAAATTAAAATAATATTAGTAAAAAGAAGCTTTAGAATGCAAACTGTAGACGTTAGATTTTTATATGACATTTATATTAACATATAAAATAGGAATTCAAATCAATGTTATCATTAATGATAATTATTGTAAACATTTTACACGAAAGTAATACAATCATGCATGCATATATATATATATATATATATATATACACAATATGATGCGGGGTGGTTCAAATCCTGATGATGCTGGTAGTAATAATACAGCGTTAGAGCTATGGGTTACATTTGTTGGCCTGAACGCTGTGCCAGTTTCATATATATTATGGCATGTTTATTATTTATTATTATTATTATTATTATTATTATTTATATGATAGTAATGCCTTTTCATTTGCCGTTTTTTACGAGAATTTTTGTAAAAAAAAAAATTGTTAAATTTTAGGGTAAACTTTCGAAGTTTTAACGTTAACTTTGGTCATAATATATTTTTGTAACAACAGAACAAAGAAGAAAAGTAGATATAATTAGTATGAGATGTATTATTAGCGTAATAATAATGATCATAATAAAGAAAAACAAATAAAAATATTTATTTCAAAGATTCATAACTGGAATGAAGTAGGCTACTTGTGTAAAAATTAAAATGTCGTATATTTTGTTAAAATTTATCCTTTTTCCCACCCTCACGTTTCTTACAAAAAAAAAAAAAAAAGATTAGAAAAAAAAATGGAGATTTTTTAGTAGCCTACATGTTCCTGTGATACCTATAATCTTATTTAACTTATCAATAATTCAGTCATCTGACTTTCAAAGAAAATATAATGATACAATGCTTTGAAACTGCAAATAACCAAGTTCCGTGTTTATTGCCATTTTCTCATTTAACTGGAAAAAGAATTAAGGCAACATTGTTTCATACATATATATAAAATATATGTATATATATATATATATAATATATATATATAATGTGTGCGCGCGCGCGCGCGTGCATATTCATCATTGTCTTTGACACAACGTGTTGTGTAATTCTTGGGTTTTTTATTTACTTATTTACGGCGAAACTCAGTTTTCTTATAAAAATTCTTTTCGGATTAAATATAGTCTCTTTGGTACTTAAATATGGTCCTCATACACCCTTTATTATTATTGAATATTTGGCGGCAAAATCCAGTATTAACCAGTTATCTATCTCATTTTTACAAGCATTGAGCAATAACGTTGCTTGCTGTTTAACCAATTTCAAAAGCCTTAACCAAAGACTTTCAAAGTTTATCTATATCATACTGATTGTATGTACTCTCCTTATACTCCACTGTGATAACTTTATCATGTCCTTATCCACTAAGCTTATCATATCTAGTTTAGTTTCCTTTCCACTTTTTCCATTTTCTTATTTGAATATGTCTACAGTGGGCTTACGTCCTTACTGTCTTTATACTTGTTGGTAGTTTGATCGTAGCCCCTTTATAAGGCCCCATTATGAGGCCTCGTGCCTCTCAACACAAGAAAATTAGTAGGTAACTGTACAGTATATTTGAGGTACTTTCTTGGAAATTAATAATATAAATAATAATATCTACATTACCGTTTTAATAGGAAAGGTTGTTTCCAACGCGAAATTATAGTTAAAAAAAAAAAAAAAAAATTTGCGCTTGCGTAATGGAACAACTGAAGCCCAGGACCACGTGAAGCTAGTCAATAAAACCATATGTGCCACATCTTAAAAAATAATACATATTTATTGAATTGATGAGTAACTGAATCGTGTTTCTGTATTACTCTCATCAGTATAATCTAACAAATTGCAAGTGTTGATAAAATTTCTTTGTTTTGATAAATGTTGCCAAAACACGTGAACACTTAATGTTATGCTTGATGCAGGGCCCCTCAAAGAAACTTCCTGTTTGCCATATAATATAACTTTACTTTTCAAAAGCCTGTAAAATTATGTAAGAGCTTTATTTTATATTAAACTAAACTCACAACTACTGATTAATACTAATGAATTTAATATTAAAATTAAGGGAATTTTCCCCCCTGCCATGTTTGAGTGCTTGGTTCACACAATGTTACGTAAGACTTTTTTTTTTGTTTTTTCCCATGTACGTTACTGGCGATATTGACAAAACAACTCGTCGTGTATATATATTATAGAGAGAGAGAGAGAGAGAGAGAGATATTAAAATTACAAGGGATCCAGGTGCCAATATATTTATTCTCAGAAGGTGTAGTATGTCATTTCTTGTACTTACGTTCTTTTAGGGGACCAAGCCTATCAGATTAACGTCATTCCATCAACAAGACCAAACAATCGAGAAATTATTGTAGGTTAAATTAAGTTAGGTTAAGATAGATTAGGGTACCCTAGGTTAGATTAAAGTAGGTTAGCTTACTCTAAGTTAGGTTAAGTTAGTGTTTTGAGTGTCGATTGTATCGTCTTGTCGACGAAATGGCATAAGTCCAACGGTATAGCCCCGTCACCTCTCAAGAGCCGTAATTCGGCTCTTTGTTATACATTACCTTTGGTTAGCTTCTGCCCGAATTGTTCATTCTGACGAAGGTCAAGCTTTTCACTCCACCTTAGACCTACAGTTTAACGTGGAATCCGAACCACGCCCCACCAGCAGCCCAGCGTCTTAACCACTAGGCCACCTAGGATACCCACTTATCTACCAACCACTTTCTTTATTGTGTGGAAGGATGAATAGCTGGGTTTTGTTGCGCGCCGGCTGCCGTCACCGGGTCTCGAACCCGGGGCCGATGGATTCGTCGTCAGTGACGCTGGACGGTTTGTGTTTGCGGATATTTGTGGTTTTGGTTCAGTTTGTGAAAAACAAGTCTGAGGTGATACGAGTGTGACTGTGATTGATGCAGGTAAATTTGTGCTGCTTCAGGGAGGAAAGACAAACGTGCGGGGCATCTTGCTCCTGAAGAATCATGCGCTGGACTGCTAATAACTGAGGGTATCTGCAATACACACTAACGAAAATTGCAGTAAATTGAATGCGGATATGGATGTTCTTTGGACTACTGTAGACTAACACAGAGTATTGTTGCTTTCAGTAGTGATGAACAACGTACGAAACCCTCGTCAGTACTTTGACCCCCCTATTTGCTTGGCAATGCTGGTGCTCTATGTAAAAAAAGATGTTTACTTCCACTTAAACTATAAATGCATCGATGATTATATATATACATATATATATTTTTTTTTAATTGGGGTTGTTTAACCTCCTTCGCAACATCTAAGGTCATATGACGGAGGGGACCTACAGCTTTACGTGGGATCCGAACCACGGGTCGCTACATAATCTGAGCGCGGAGGACGGTCTCCGCGCCTAGATAATATATATATATATATATATATATATACACACAGGGTGTTTCATAACATGTGGGACGCACTTTCAGGATGGATTCAGAACCTGAAAACAATGAAAAAAGTTTATATAAACATATGTCCGAAATCACTTTGATTCCGAGTTACAGCCCGTTATGTGTTCCAGCAAGTATCCGCCTTACCTTTAAAAGAAGTCCCCAAAATGACCGCCTTGGGCTTGAATACACGCCTGAACACGTCTCGTCATAGACTGCCTGACGCGTTCAAACATTCCAGGTATTGCTCGGATTTTCTGGCATCCTTGTTCTACACGTTGGCGAAGCATTTCAACGTTGTCAATGGGTGTCACGTAACCGATGGATTTCAGATGACCCCACAGGTAAAAATCGAGTAGATTCGGGTCCGGGGAGCGAGCAGGCCACGCAATAGGTCTTCCACAGCCTATCCATTTATCAGGGAAATGGTCATCCAAATAGTCTCTGGCTACTCGACTAAAATGAGGCGGAGCGCCGTCATGCATAAACCACATACGAGTGATACGACATCGGACACTAAGAGGAACTTCATCTAGTAAATCGCTTAAATCATTCCTTAAACAATTGGAAAAGGATTCTCCTGTTAATCTTCCAGGCAAAACAAAAGGACCGATTAAGTTGTCGGCAATAGGTTCTGCCCCAGTGCCCATACATTCATACTAAATTGTTGTTGGTGCCTTGACTGGATGATGGCATGCGGATTCTCTTCGGCCCAGTAATGAGTGTTGTGAAAATTGATCACGCCATTTCTTGTGAAGGCAGCCTCATCAGAAAACAACACGGAGGATAGAAAAAGAGGATCGCGAGCACACTGTTGAAGGAACCAAGTAAGAAAAGCCTCTCGTGGTGGGGAATCCGCTTCAGTAAGGTTTTGTACTCTCTGAATGTGATATGGATAAAGCTGTTGTTCCCGTAAAATTCTCCACACAGTTGCGTATCTTACACCCTCTGCTGCTGCTATCCTTCGGGTGCTGACACCAGGATGTTCCTCCACGCGATTCAGGACCCGCTCCTCCAACTCAACAGTTCTGGCGCTGATTGGTCTACCACCATGTGAAACTCGCTTGTTGAATGATCCTGTATCACCAAGACGCTCGTCTATTCTCTGAAAGGTCTTCTTATCTGGCAGACGGCGATTCGGAAACCTTTCCGCATACAGACGCCTTGCCGCGGCCACATTACACTCGGCAAGTCCATACATGAGATGCATGTCTGTAATTTCTCTGTTTGAATAAGCTTCCATTTTTACTTCAAATGCACACTATTACTGAATAGCACAAAAACTTTTAAGTTTTTTTTTTTCACTGAACTGCACTTATTCACGGTACGAAACATTATAATCGGCAAGGCCATAGATGAAATAAGTCTCGTACACACTCACAAACATTGTCGGCAAGCAGTGTTTGTAAACAGTTTGAGGAAAGAATTAATGGAACACAAAACGGCTGTAACACGGAAACAAAGCGATTTCGGGCATATGTTTATATAAACTTTTTTCGTTGTTTTCAGGTTCTGAATCCATCCTGAAAGTGCGTCCCACATGTTATGAAACACTATATATATATATATATATATATATATATATATATATATATATATATATATATATATATAAAATGCAAACTCACAAGGAAAAGAAAAGAATATTCCAAGGCCTTTCGTGTATTCAACAATACACATCGTCCCTGACGAGGTGTATTGTTGAATGCACGAAAGACCTTGGAATCATTTTCCCTTTTCCTTGTGGATTTGTATCATTCATTTATTTCGCGTATTTAATTGTGAAGTTCATCATATACATAGTTTTATGAAGAGAGGAGGGGCCAAGGACGAATGCCCACAAAAACGCCCCCACCCATTTTAGAAGAAGAAGAGAGCCAAAATCAAGGTCCAAGGTTTTCGAGACGCCTGGACACTGCGTTTGAAAGATTAAAGGTTATAGACATGAGGAAAGATGGATTGAGGAAGTGTGTTCCAGAGTTGATCAGTTGAGTCGATGAAAGATTGAGAATACCGATTAATCTTTGCGTTAGTTAGAACTGGACAGAAAAGAAATGAGAATGTGTCGAAAGTCTGGTACTGCGTGCGAACCTTAAAGGAGGAGGCATTCACTTAGAGAGTTCAGAAGAACAGTGTTCGTTATAATAACGATAGTAAAGAGAGTGTGAGGCAATATTGTGGCGAAGAGAGAAGGACTGAAGACAGTCTTAGAGGCGGGGAATTGATGAGAAGAAAAACCTTTGATTCCACCCGGTCAAGTACAGCTGTGTGGGTTGAGCCACCCCACACGTGAGAAGCATACTCCATACAGAGGCGGACAAAGCCCTTGTACTGAGTGGGGGTGAAGAAACCGCGGAGCCGGTACAGCACACTTAACCTATTAGAGGCTGTTTTGAAAAGAGACTGTACTCGTCAGAGATGAGTAGTAATGTATTCGATAAATACTTAAATATATATTTAAATACTGTATTTATAAATACAATTTTTGGGGTATTTAAATATATGTTTAAATACATTATTATTGATGTATTTTGTAATTATAAATATATATTTTCAAATCCATTTTTAAATACATTTGAAAAAAAATCAGATTTTTTCCCATTGTTGGAAGTATTTTAGTAATTTTTTTTGTAAATCGAGAATTTAATTATATTTCCTGTAACCGTTCCAAACTGTACTACGTTATGTTTATTATGATTTATGTAGTCCCTTCTTTCTGTTGCCTCTCTCTGGATTGCCTTTGTTGCGGATAGGAAGGTTCAAAGTACTATAACAATAATAATAATAACTGAAAATGGATTGTATTTAGAATGTATTTAGATTGTAAATACATTTTTGAAGTAATGTATTTAGTATTTAATTACATTCCAGTTTACAGTAATGTATTTGGTATTTAAATACAAATTTGCGTGGTAGTTAGTATTTAGTATTTAAATACATTTTAAAGTATTTGTGGCCATCTCTGGACTACTCGTACGTGATCTTTCCAATAAAGATGATTAGAGAAGAAACCACCAAGAATGTTAAGAGAGGAGGAAGGATTGAGTTATGTGTTGTTGAAGATAAGGGGATAGTCGTGTGGAAGATTGTGACGAGTAGACAGATGAAAGAACCGAGTTTCTGAGGCAATGAAAGCCACAAGTTTTTTCTGACCCAATCAGAAATAGTAGAAAGATCAGAGGTCAGGTACACCATAGCCGTCCCACGCGAAGCATGGAGTGACTCTTGAGAGGGACGTTTTGTGAAGCGGGTGGAGAAGTGAAGTGGAATCATCGGCATAGAAGTGGATAGGACAGGAAGTGCGACTTAATAGATCATTGATAAATAAAAGGAAAAGAGTGAGTGACGGGAGAGGGCCCCGACCACTATTAATAGCTTTAGGAGAAGAGCAGTGGCCATCTACAACTATACATCGGCCAGATAGGAAATCAGCGATGAAGGCACATATATAAGGATAGAAACCGAAGAATGGCAGTTTGGAAATTAAAGACTTGTGCCAGACTCTACCAAAAGTTTTTGATATGTCTAGCGCAGTAGCAATGATTTCACCGAAATCCCGAAAGGAGGGTGACCAAGAGTCAGAGAGATATGCAAGAAGAGCGCCAGTAGAGCATCCCTCGCGGAACCCATATTGATGATCTGAGAGAAGATTGAGTAGAGAAGTGTTTAAGAATCTTCTTATTAAGGATGGATTAAAAAAAAAATAGAAAGGAGAGAGATCAAGGCACAATTGGACGATAGTTGAAGAGTTGAGGGCGGTCACCCTTCTTTGGAAGTTTGAAAGACAAAGACGAAAGAGTTTGCCTAGGCAGGTTGTCAGCAGGGCTCATTTTTTAGGTAATTATGAATTTATACATACTTTATGGTTCGGCTTCACTTTCTCTAAATTATTTCAATTTACCTCGGACTTTTTCTAGTAAATTTTCTCAAATTTCCTTAGATTTACCTTAAAACTCGCATTACCTTAACCAAATTACTCAATCTAAGGTAATTACCTCAAAAATGAGAGCCCTGGGTGTCATCGCAAAAGCAGAGTTCTTGAGAACAACAGGAGGGACACCATCAGGACCGTACGCCTTCCTGGAGTTGAGCCCAGATGGGGCAGAGAAAACATCTTTGGAGTAGATTCTGATTTCTGACATAATTAAGTCAGAGGGCGGAGGAGATGGAGGACCATCACTGGAATCGTGCAGAGTTGAATTCGAGGCGAAAGTTTGAGTGAAGAGTTCAGCTTTATCGGGAGAAGAGACGGGAACTGAGCCGTCGGAATGGAAAACAGAAAGGAAAGAAGTAAAGTTGTTGGAGAGGTTCTTGGTGTTATTTTATTTATTTGTCGGGTTCGAAATCCCAGCTGAGCCGTGAACGGCCAAATTCTAAAGGGCAAGTTCTACCTAAAGCCCAAGTTAAGCTAAATTAAACTTTACGGATTTGAGATCCTATTAGGTCCTACCTCAGGGTAACCTCAGGGTTGCTGACTCGATGCGGGCCTACCTTAGACCTTAATTTACATGAACTTAAAAGGTAAACAAAAGGGTACTATTTGTGGTCTTCTTTCTGAACCTTGCAACAACAACGCAACCTGGACTATTGCACGATGCAACAATCATGTATCTAAACAACCAAACTGAATTGCAAGAGAGCTCTCTATCAAACCACACCTTTACGTACGACCTTCCACAAACGAGTAGAAAGGACGCGCAGCATCCCAAAATGATGCCAACAATGTGACCAAACAACGATGCCACAAGAGCTCAAAAATGCTAGTTCTAAATTAATTTAATTTTTCACTAACCTTACAATTATGAGATGGATATATATACACCTTAACTTAATTATATACAAGCAATGCTGCATCAATCAGCTTAGTCATCGTATCGCCTTGGGACAACAATGGTTCTTCCTCTTCTAGATTTTCTAACACTCCCCACCGAAGAGGCATTGTTGTCATTACCTTCTGCAAGGTTAGCCAAGCCTTCTTCATGAGGCTGTAACTCAAATGTTTCATCTTGACTATCTGTGTTTTTGCTGATTTCTAAAGCATAGAGTTTTTGTATAGGTCTCTTTAACTTTCCTCCTGAAGTCTTTACCAGTGCAGACCTAACTAAATTGTCTTTGCCAACAAACAACTCTTCAATTATGCCAAGCTTCCAGCATTGCCTTGGTCTTTCATCCCCAATCATTACCACTTCTCCCACCTTGATACAATTTGCATTGGAGCCCTTTACCTTGCCTGATGGGTAATATTGAGTTCTGGCAAGTATTCCATCTGCCACCTCTTCCATAACTGATCTTGTAGCTCTTCAAGGTACCTGAACCGTCTGGTTAACTCTCCTTGAGTGCTCTGGATGGGCTGCAAGTCTTCTGGCACACTGGGGTTTGATGTTAATCGTTTACCACAAAGAAATGATTTGGTGTCAATGGCTCTGCATCCTGCCTACTGTTGTAAACAAAAGTGATAGGCCTACTGTTCACCATTGCTTCTACTTCACATAAAACAGTAGAGAATTCTTCTTTGCTCAAATGAGCATTAGCTAAAAGTTTCTTTAATGGACACTTTACACTTCTCACTAGCCTTTCCCAAAATCCTCCCCACCATGGTGCTCTCTCAACAATAAACTCCCACTGTACCCCTTGGTGTGAAAAGTAGGATTGGAATCCTTCCTCTTTTAGCAAGGACCAAATTTCTTGGAGTTCCTTTGCAGCTTTTTGAAGGTTTTTGCATTATCCGATATGATTTTATTTGGGAAACCCCTTCTGTTCACAAACCTTTTAAAGGCCAAAAGAAATACATCACTACTTAAGTTGCTTACCAACTCCAAATGGATTGCTCTGGTGGTAGCACAGGTGAAAAGACATATATAACCTTTGTTAGACTCCCCTCGCTCATACACACAGACTGGCCCTGCAAAGTCTACTCCCACTACATCAAATGGGGCAGTATAGACACACCGTTCTCTTGGAAGTGGAGCCACCTTTTCATAATAAGGCTTTGCACTACAACGCTTGCAAACCACACATTTATGCAAGACCTTTTTCACTACTTGTCTAATTTTGAGAATCCAAAATTGTTGTCTAATCTCTATTATCACTTCTCTAACTCCAGCATGTAACAGCCTTATGATGAGTATCCAGGATCAAAAGGTCCACAAAGTGCCCCCCAGAAGGTAGCAAAATTGGATGTCTTTTCTCCTCTGGAAGCCCAGAAAACTGTAGTCTACCTCCTACTCTCAATAAATCCTGATCCAAAAACACATCCAAACCCTTGAGCGCAGAATGTGTTGGTAGAACCTGTAATGGATGGCTGGTGAGCAATTCCCGCTCTTCACCAAATTTTTCCTTCTGCGCATATACCACCCAGTATTTCCTGGCTTGCTGAATCTCATTACTGTTCAGAATTCCTTCCCTTCTTGTTTCTCCCTTAATGTTGTTGGTAAATCTATATACCCATGCTGTCACTCTTAACAATCTTTTCAGACTGCTAATGTCCTCAAGCCTCAATATGGGGTCCAGCTGCATAACTTGACAACTGTTCACAGCGCATTTTCTCACCTCACTCACCCATGCTTCTTCAGCCTGGCATTCTCCTACAATAGGCTGATTAGAAGGCCAGTTTTCACTTCCAAGTTTTAGCCACTCTGGCCCATTCCACCACAAACTTGATTGTGAAAGATCTTTCACCGAAATTCCTCGTGTTGGTAAATCAGCGGGGTTTTGGATGCCTGGACAATGCTTCCATTGCTTGGGATCTGTGTGCGCTTGAATTTCCTCCACCCTATTGGCAACAAATGGTTTCCATTTCCTTGCCTGACTTCTTAACCAGTGCCAAACTATAGTGGAGTCTGTCCAATAATAGCTTGGAATTTCATAGAGGGCCAAAGACTTTCGCACTGTAATTGCAAGCCGACTAGCAATAACAGCACCCATCAATTCCAACCTTGGAACAGAAAGCCTTTTCAAAGGTGCTACTCTACTCTTTGCAGCAACCAACCTGCAACTTACTTCCTCTTGCAATGCGCCTCTTATATAAATACAAGTCGCATAGGCTTCCTCACTTGCATCACAAAGATGTGCAGCTCCAAATTGTCTGGACTATTGTTCAACTCTCCAAAGTACCATCTTGGGATTTCAATGTCTCCAAGATGTGCCAATTCTTTGAACCAATATTTCCACCTTACCACCATATGATCAGGTAACTCTTGGTCCCAACCAAGTCCAATTTCCCAGAGGCTCTGAAACCAAATTTTTGACTTTATCACAAATGGAGCCAGGAATCCAAGAGGATCAAAGACCTTTGAAGCCAAACTAAGAGCTGTACGTTTTGTCCACCTTGTCTCATTCTCAGCCAGCTCTACTAATATTTCCCATTGAAGGTAAACAATCATCATCTTGCTGCCAAACATGCCTAGCACCTTTGCGTCTATTGCCCACAACTCCTTAATACCAGAATCCTCAATACTTTCTGCTGCATCAGGTACTACACAGGAATGACTCATAAACTCTTGTAATTGCGAATGATTGGTCTGCCATTTTCTGAGCTCCATGCCAGCCTCCCTCATTATAGCTCTAGCCTCCATGAATATCTGTTTAGCCATTTCTGTATTATCCACGGAACATAGCAAATCATCAACATAAAAATTTTTCCTTATGTGTTCAATAGTGTTAGGATAGACTTCAGAATATTTCTTAAATGGTACTGCATAGTAGCTGCCAACAGAAATGGACTAGAGCTGAGGCCAAACAACACTGACTTCATTCTATATGCTTGAACCTTAGGTTCATTTTCCAACAAGTCTTTCGTATCCACCCACAGATACCTTACTGCATCTCTGTCCTCTAGTTTTAACTTTATCCGCAAAAGGCTTGCTTCACATCTGCAGTCAATGCTACTCTACCAAACCTGAATCTCAGTAACAAGGAAAATAAATCTGCATTTAAATTTGGCCCAGCATCCAAACAGTCATTCAAGGACACACCACCTTTGTCCTTGGCTGAGCCATCAAAAACTACCCTCAGTTTGGTGGTAGTTTTGTCTCGCCGTACCACTGCATGGTGTGGCAGATAATGTGCCTCCTGGCTCACCAGCTCACCTTGCACCCTTTCAGCATAGCCCTCCCTTACATAACTTAGGATGGCCTCATCGTATTCAATTAACAACTCCTCATTTTTTCTTAGCCTGTACAATGAAGTCTCCAACCTCCGATTAGCTAGCTGAAGGTTTGAACCGGGTTTGCAAGAATCCTTCCATGGTAGGCCAACTTCATAGCAACCATCTCTAAACCCAATCCCTTTTTCAAAGTGCTCTAAAACATCATTGTTCACTGTACTTGCCTGGTTGTCCTTTATACCAATAGATTCAAGTTCCCAAAACGCTTTCAAATGCCTTTCCAGACCATGGCTGTTCTCCTCAATCTTATAAAAGAGAGCCTTAACTTCCATTTCATTGCAATAACTACCATGTAGCATCCAGCCTAGCTTACTTTCAATAGCTACTGGGCCTTGAGATGTACGGACAATATTACCAGTGATGAAGTCCCAATAATAGTCAGCTCCAATCAAAAGACTAATATCTTCTGTTCCCTCAAACTTATTATTGCCCAAATTAATTCCTTTAACTTGCAATTCTTGGACACATGCCATATCTAAACAAGTAGTGACTGGAGCACAAAGTTCCTCAATCTCTACAGCTTGGACCTTGATAGTGGGACTTTGCGGTAACAACCCTTTAACCAGAACTTCTACCTTCTTAATTTGGTTCGGTTTTGAACGGAACCCCAAACCCAGAAATTCTTAAATTTTCCCTCTTAAGTTCTTTAAACTTCAATTTTCTGGAAATTCTGGTCTTAATAAAACTACACTGGCTACCACTATCAAACAACACTCTTACAGTAGCTTCTCCCTCATTCCCAATTAATAAGGCTGCAGTTGTTTGCAATAATCCCCCTTTACTTTTACTCCCTTGCATAGCAGTGGCATGTGCCACTGATGTCTCTACTTCTGGGGTAGGCCTACTAAGAGTGTTTTCACACAATAATGGCTGATGCCTACCATGACATTTTTTGCACAAAATTTTAAACTTACAAAACCTTGCTCTATGACCTTTCAAAAACATTTAAACATGCTGTGGACTTAGTTACCCTGTCCTTTCTCTCCTCAAAGGGTAAGGCCTCAGCCACCTCACATTTATATGACTTGTGGTTGCCTTCGCAAAATATACATTCCTTGATTCCCTTTAATTTATTCTCAGAGGAGGCATGTAGAGCTGACACTGTACCTGGGCTATTCCTTTTTGTGGAAACTTTGGTGCTGTGCCTGCCTTTGTCCTCTTGTTTACCATCCCACTGTGCAAACTCAACTCCCTCTCGTCTTGCTAATTCTGTGCCTAAAAGACTTAACATCTGCTGAAGGGGGATGACACATGTTCTGCAGTGTGTCCCCTACTTAATTCAAGCAAAATTGAGCTAGGCAATTTAGACTCCAGTGTAGGAACCAACATTATACCATACTTTTCCATTCCTACACCCAAGTTGTCCAGAGACCTAGTTCTAATTTCAAATTCATCATATAACTGCCGTAACTCCTTGACACTATTAGGATTATTAACAGGAGGTATAGTTAAAAGTGCACGGAGGTGGCTTTTAATTAAGATCTCTGGCTTACCAAACCGTTTCTTTAATATATCCCAAGCCACATTATAATTAGCCTCTGTTAATGCTAATCCTGCTATAGTCTTTGCTGCCTCCCCTTCCAAGAGGGACCGCAATAATTAAACTTCTCCACGGCACTTAACACTTGACTAGAGTGAACTGCTGATTGAAAACTGTCTGCCCATCCTTGCCACCTGAATACTCCCAGAAAATGTTTTGAGTACAAGCCTCGGTAATTGAACTACAGATCTGTTAACCTTAACTTCACAAGCATCATTTGTTGAGTGTTGTGTTTCATTATTAGACCTGGTCTCTAACTGTACTGAGCTGCTAAACTCTTTTGCTCGGAGGCCTACGTTAATCATATCATCAATAATCTCTTCAAAGTAAATTATGTTATTTTCTATTTCATCCTCTTCTATAAGAGCCTCAATTTTAACATTTACCTCACTTAGAGCAACCTTTTTAGTTTCTAATATGGCAAGCTTCGCAGTCACTAAGCGTAAATCCTCTTGCTCTATGGCAGAATCTATAGTGGCAATGACCTTTGTAATTAGACCTTTGTAGGCACTTCTCCTTTTTATAAATTTGTTCAATTCAGATGCACTCATCTTCAATGTAAACAACCCTTGGGCTCATACCAAATGAGCTGAATTGGCAGAAATACTTAACCAAACTGATCAAACGCAAATTTTACTTTCAAATAAAACTGAATTGCTGAGTGGGGTACTACCAAACACCAGTATGGAATACCAAATTTTCCACCCCAGGACCTTATTCAATGATGACCCAAAATTAACCAAACCGGAAAAAAGTAGGCCAAAAAACGACAGACGACTGGCCAAGTTTCGCAATTGGGCGACCAAACTTTACCCTGGGACCTTAATTCAATAATAACCCAAAATTAACCAAACCGGAAAAAAAGTAGCCAAAAAACGACAGACGACTGGCCAAGTTTCGCAATTGGGCGACCAAACTTTTTACCCTGGGACCTTAACTCAATAATACTCAACCCGTCTAGGCCTAACTTGGGATACAATTTGCACAATCAGAACTTTGCCGAAAATGGTCACTGACTCAGTCCTTGGGGTAGAAATCCGGTTCTGAAGGACCATGTTATTTTATTTATTTGTCGGGTTCGAAATCCCAGCTGAGCCGTGAACGGCCAAATTCTAAAGGGCAAGTTCTACCTAAAGCCCAAGTTAAGCTAAATTAAACTTTACGGATTTGAGATCCTATTAGGTCCTACCTCAGGGTAACCTCAGGGTTGCTGACTCGATGCGGGCCTACCTTAGACCTTAATTTACATGAACTTAAAAGGTAAACAAAGGGTACTATTTGTGGTCTTCTTTCTGAACCTTGCAACAACAACGCAACCTGGACTATTGCACGATGCAACAATCATGTATCTAAACAACCAAACTGAATTGCAAGAGAGCTCTCTATCAAACACACACCTTTACGTACGACCTTCCACAAACGAGTAGAAAGGACGCGCAGCATCCCAAAATGATGCCAACAATGTGACCAAACAACGATGCCACAAGAGCTCAAAAATGCTAGTTCTAAATTAATTTAATTTTTCACTAACCTTACAATTATGAGATGGATATATATACACCTTAACTTAATATATATACAAGCAATGCTGCATCAATCAGCTTAGTCATCGTATCGCCTTGGGACAACAATGGTTCTTCCTCTTCTAGATTTTCTAACACTCCCCACGAAGAGGCATTGTTGTCATTACCTTCTGCAAGGTTAGCCAAGCCTTCTTCATGAGGCTGTAACTCAATGTTCATCTTGACTATCTGTGTTTTTGCTGATTTCTAAAGCATAGAGTTTTGTATAGGTTCTTTAACTTTCCTCCTGAAGTCTCTTACCAGTGCAGACCTAACTAAATTGTCTTTGCCAACAAACAACTCTTCAATTATGCCAAGCTTCCAGCATTGCCTTGGTCTTTCATCCCCAATCATTACCACTTCTCCCACCTTGATACAATTTGCATTGGAGCCCTTTACCTTGCCTGATGGGTAATAATTGAGTTCTGGCAAGTATTCCATCTGCCACCTCTTCCATAACTGATCTTGTAGCTCTTCAAGGTACCTGAACCGTCTGGTTAACTCTCCTTGAGTGCTCTGGATGGGCTGCAAGTCTTCTGGCACACTGGGGTTTGATGTTAATCGTTTACCACAAAGAAAATGATTTGGTGTCAATGGCTCTGCATCCTGCCTACTGTTGTAAACAAAAGTGATAGGCCTACTGTTCACCATTGCTTCTACTTCACATAAAACAGTAGAGAATTCTTCTTTGCTCAAATGAGCATTAGCTAAAAGTTTCTTTAATGGACACTTTACACTTCTCACTAGCCTTTCCCAAAAATCCTCCCCACCATGGTGCTCTCTCAACAATAAACTCCCACTGTACCCCTTGGTGTGAAAAGTAGGATTGGAATCCTTCCTCTTTTAGCAAGGACCAAATTTCTTGGAGTTCCTTTGCAGCCTTTTTGAAGGTTTTTGCATTATCCGATATGATTTTATTTGGGAAACCCCTTCTGTTCACAAACCTTTTAAAGGCCAAAAGAAATACATCACTACTTAAGTTGCTTACCAACTCCAAATGGATTGCTCTGGTGGTAGCACAGGTGAAAAGACATAATAACCTTTGGTTAGACTCCCCTCGCTCATACACACAGACTGGCCCTGCAAAGTCTACTCCCACTACATCAAATGGGGCAGTATAGACACACCGTTCTCTTGGAAGTGGAGCCACCTTTTCATAATAAGGATTTGCACTACAACGCTTGCAAACCACACATTTATGCAAGACCTTTTTCACTACTTGTCTAATTTGAGAATCCAAAATTGTTGTCTAATCTCTATTATCACTTCTCTAAATCCAGATGTAACAGCTTATGATGAGTATCCAGGATCAAAAGGTCCACAAAGTGCCCCCCAGAAGGTAGCAAAATTGGATGTCTTTTCTCCTCTGGAAGCCCAGAAAACTTGTAGTCTACTCCTACTCTCAATAAAGTCCTGATCCAAAAACACATCCAAACCCTTGAGCGCAGAATGTGTTGGTAGAACCTGTAATGGATGGCTGTGAGCAATTCCCGCTCTTCACCAAATTTTTCTTCTGCGCATATACACCAGTATTTCCTGGCTTGCTGAATCTCATTACTGTTCAGAATTCCTTTCCTTTTGTTCTCCTTAATGTTGTTGGTAAATCTATTACCCATGCTGTCACTCTAACATCTTTCAGACTGCTAATGTCCTCAAGCCTCAATATGGGGTCCAGCTGCATACTTGACAACTGTTCCAGCGCATTTTCTCACCTCACTCACCCATGCTCTTCAGCCTGGCATTTCTCTACAATAGGCCTGATTAGAAGGCCAGTTTTTCACTTCCAAGTTTTGAGCCACTCTGGCCCATTCCAACCACAAACTTGATTGTGAAAGATCTTTCACCGAAATCCCGTGTTGGAATCAGCGGGGTTTTGGATGCCTGGACAATGCTTCCATTGCTTGGGATCTGTGTCGCTTGAATTTCCTCCACCCTATTGGCAACAAATGGTTTCCATTTCCTTGCCTGACTTCTTAACCAGTGCCAAACTATAGTGGAGTCTGTCCAATATAGCTTGGAATTTCATAGAGGGCCAAAGACTTTCGCACTGTTAATTGCAAGCCGACTAAAATAACAGCACCCATCAATTCCAACCTTGGAACAGAAAGCCTTTTCAAAGGTGCTACTCACTCTTTGCAGCAACCAACCTGCAACTTACTTCCTCTTGCAATGGCCTCTTATAAATACAAGTCGCATAGCTTCCTCACTTGCATCACAAAAGATGTGCAGCTCCAAATTGTCTGGAATATTGTTCAACTCTCCAAAGTACCATCTTGGGATTTCAATGTCTCCAAGATGTGCCAATCTTTGAACCAATATTTCCACCTTACCACCATATGATCAGGTAACTCTTGTCCCAACCAAGTCCAATTTCCCAGAGGCTCTGAAACCAAATTTTTTGACTTATCACAAATGGAGCCAGGAATCCAAGAGGATCAAAGACCTTTGAAGCCAAACTAAGAGCTGTACGTTTTGTCCACCTTGTCTCATTCTCAGCCAGCTCTCTAAATATTTCCCATTGAAGGTAAACAAATCATCATCTTGCTGCCAAACAATGCCTAGCACCTTTGCGTCTATTGCCCACAACTCCTTAATACCAGAATCTCAATACTTTCTGCTGCATCAGGTACTACACAGGAATGACTCATAAACTCTTGTAATTGCGAATGATTGGTCTGCCATTTTCTGAGCTCCATGCCAGCCTCCTCATTATAGCTCTAGCCTCCATGAATATTGTTTAGCCATTTCTGTATTATCACGGAACATAGCAAATCATCAACATAAAAATTTTTCCTTATGGTTCAATAGTGTTAGGATAGACTTCAGAATATTTCAAAATGGTACTGAATAGTAGCTGCCAACAGAAATGGACTAGAGCTGAGGCCAAACAACACGACTTCATTTCTATATGCTTGAAACCTTAGGTTCATTTTCCAACAAGTCTTTCGTATCCACCCACAGATACCTTACTGCAT